>PNEQ01071267.1:0-66424 GCA_003012365.1 Medauroidea extradentata
GTAGGAGAGAGACGGATGTCGAACGCTGCCGAACGCAAAGGCCGATTGTACTTCTTTGTCGCTCGTTCCGCGCTCTCGCTTGCACTTCAAGCCTTACATGGAACGCCTCAGAGCGAGGTAACGCCGCATGAGTCATGTTTTTTCGTGCGTGCAGCCGGCTCTATCGAATTATAAGACGTTGTCACGTCAAAAAAAAACATTACCTGTAAGGCCCATGACTCATAGCCCTCTCATACACACTTTAGAGTTACATTAGTTAGACTTATTCCTTTATCACTATCCAACTGCCCATACATTTCTACTCCAGGGGAGACATTTGTAGCATTCACCTCGATGGTCGGCAACCATTCGAATTAAATACGACAAATCAAACACATTCGTATTTCATAATGTGGAGTATGCTATGAGGCCATTCAATGATATGCTATTTTACATACTCATTTAATTATAGTATTTTTTCTGTCATCACACACAAAAAGAGACAATATCGTTTAATACAAACATGTGCGCTGATTTCAGGCGCGAAATTGAAAAGCTGGAGGCACGTGTGAGAACACTACAAAATGAATGCGAAAAGTGAAGTAAAGATTTAGAGCAGTATCAGAGAAGAGCTAATTTGAGAGTTTTTGGTGTCGAGGAAAAAGCAAGTGAGAAGACAGACGAGCTAGTGTTGCGTCTCGCAGCACAGATAGGTGTTCCTCTGGAGGTGTCGGACATTGATCGCAGTCATCGCGTCGGTTTGAAGAAAGAAGGGGTGACAAGACCGATAACTGTCAAATTTGTTAGTTATTGCAAACGTTGTGAAATCTTTTACAATAAGAAACACTTGGCGGCAACCGGAACAACCCTACGTGAAGATCTGACATCGTCTAGGATGGCATTACTGCAAGATGCAATTAGCAAGTTCGGCGTAAGAAATGTGTGGAACATCGATGGAGTTATTCTTGTGAAGAGTGGTGGACGCAAATACAGGCTGACCGGCAAGGAAGAGCTTCATGGGCTGATTTCTAGTAGGTCTTAAATTGTATTTTAATTGCATTGCCTGCATGTTTGAAACAGCATTGTGTCATTAAAACTGTACTTACATCTGTGTGGTTTGTATGTATGTGTTGAAGTGTGTGTGTATTGAAGTGTGTATAGGTGTGTGTTGGTGCGTTTGTTGGTGTGTTTGTAGGGGTGTAAGTGTGTAAGTGTGTGTTTGTAGGTATATGTGTGTGTTCGCACGCGCGTGCGTGTGTGTAGATATGTTTATTTATAAAGCGTTTTATATCTACTGATGAAGGTTTTATAAACGCGTTTGAATTCAAAACATTAAAATTCCCTACACAAAATGTATGTATAAATAGTTCTGCTAGTATAGTTTTTGTAATATGTACCGCGATATGGAAGTGATTTTAACTTAGTGTTAATACGAGTTGCTTCTCTTTGGGACGCAGGATAAACTCACTTTTACTATAGTTATTCTTAATCTAGTTAATTTGTGTGTATTAATCTTAGCTTTCATTGCTCGATTTCTTGTTTTTTCTCTTATACAATTTTCATTTTTGCATTATTTGACATTAACTATACATTACTATAACAAGAGTGTCATAATTTAACCTTTTAATCTTTTTAGTATTTAAATTTAAGTTATAATCATGATGTCTGTAGTTTTTTCAAATACTTTTCAATGTAAATGTGCTTACAGGTTTTTATATATCTTTATTGCCTTCACAAGAATTTTCAGCTACTGGAACTGTTGCTTGCATGTACGTGTTGCTTTCATTGTTCTATGTCTGTATGTAATTATAATACTTTAGCACCGTTAAGTCCAATGTCGGTATTTGCTGGCCAACTGCGGGCTATTTCGCCTGAAACACAAGACTGTACACCCCTACCGGTTCCCTCAAAAACCTCCGGCCTTCAGACCATCTGGTACCGTTAGGAACTATATTGTCCAAACACCCCCGTGCTCTGAAGGTCAGCCACATCAATGCTCTGTCCTTAACTAGACACTTCACAGAATTCGAAAGTGTACTATCTCCCCTATCTTTGCATGCTGTCCTAGTTTCAGAAACATGGTTAAAGCCGAGCCTTTCCTCAAGTCTTGTAGATATGCCGGGTTATAATATAATGAGAAATGATTGTACAAGTTCATCTCAAGTTCTGCTAGTCATTATTCAGGACAACCTGAGTACGTTTTGGTAGAAACAATTATTTCGCAGAACAAGATATTGCTTGCAGTAGTGTATAAACATCTACTTGTAGGAGAATTTACCTCGTTAGAAACAGAATTAAGCTTGATCAGGCAAAAATATGACCATGTTATTGAGATGCGTGATTTTAGTGTTGATTTGCTAGAGTTAAAGCGCGTCTTTTCGATTAACCAACTTATTTTCTTCATATATTATGAGTGTGTGTAAATTAGATGCGACTCATCATACTGCCAAATCACACACATGGATTGATCACATATGGACCTCAAATCCTAACAGAGTTATTTCACATGGGCAATATGGAGTACCGGGAATCTCGCATCATGATCTCGTCTATGCTTGCTATTCACTACGAGTACCTAAATTTAAGCCGAAACTAATAACCTACCCGTAATTTTAAAGAAACATATGAAACTCAGCTTAATACTGATGCCGCAGAAATGCCATGGCACTTAGTAAAAAATCTAAATACAATAGACGGTAAATTATCTCGGTTCAATGACATGATTATAAACCTTTTAGATAAACATGCTCCAATAAAGACTTGCCGTGTGACCAGACCACCAGCTCCCTGGATGAACTCCCACATGAAACAGTTGATGCATAGCCGCGATTATTTCTACAGTAGATTTAAACGGGAATCTAAATTGAATTCAAAAAGGGCAGAAAGTATTATTCAAGAATACAAACGTTTGCGTAATCTTTGTACTCAAACGATCAGAAAAGCCAAAATGAACTACACGTTAGGTTTTGAAGAAACTTTGGAAAAAACTTCGCGGAAACGGGGTAGGTAAATCCTGTAAGGAAGCAGAGCTTTCTGCATTTAAAGTAAACGATCTGAATGCTGAGTTTTTTGCGGTTGCCTGATAGTAAAAATAAGGTTGTTAAGTGTTGCACAGTTAAAACTATAACTGAGACTGTCAACAATAGTGATGAAAAATTTTATTTTGTAGTAACGACCGTAGGAAATGTTCGTAAAGATATTAAACGCATAAAATCTAGAGCAGAAGGAGTTGACAAAATACCAATTACATTAATACAAAAGATTACGCCGCACATTATTGTTACATTAACAGATATTTTTAATTTTTCATTAATTCATGCTGTGTTTCCTACGGTCTGAAAATGTGCGGTCGTCAGTCCATCTCCTAAAAAATTACACCCAGAGAATTTTAATGACTTTAGACCGGTCAGTATTTTACCAGCACTATCTAAGGCATTCGAGTACATTGCCCATGAACAAATTTATGTACATATAAACAAATTTAATACGTTAACAGAATTTCAGTCGGGTTTTCGGAAACAACACAGTACGACTACAGTACTTTCAAATGTTACTGATGATATTCGACTTGCTGTGGACCAACGTCAGTTAACACTGCTTACACTGATAGACTTTACTAAGGCATTTAACACTGTAAATCCTGAAATACTTTTGGTAAAATTACTTAAACATTAATTTTTCTCAGAATTCCCAACTTTGGATCAATTCCTACTTATACGACCGGTATCAGTGTGTTAAGGCTGGGAATGAAAAATCTGAATATGCCGCAGTCAAAGCTGAAGTCCTTCAGGGCTCAGTGCTAGGACCACTATTATTTCCTCTGTATATTAATGATCTTGGGTCATCACTTTCTTATTGTAAATGTCACCTTTATGCAGATGACCTGCAAATATACATGTATCGTCAAAAGTATGCTATATAAGTAGGGCAGTTGAGCAACATAATCACGATCTAACAATGATACAGGAATGGTGCACTGCAAATTGTTTGACAATAAATTCTAATAACTCACAGGCTATTATAATAGGTACCTCACAACTTCTAAAATCATTAGACTATTCCGCAGTAGCAATTCAGTAATTACTCAAAATAAGAAGGTTAAAAATCTTGGTGTTTACATGGACGATACGCTTAACCGGTCAAGTCAATGTATCAACATTTGTAAGAAAGTTAATAGTTGTCTACATTCATTGCAATAATTCAAACGCTTTCTATCTGAGAATATAAAAAAGGTACTTACTCTCTGGTACTCCCGCACTTCAACTATTGTGACTTATTGCTAATTGACACGAATGAGGAGTATTCTTCAAAGTTACAAAGACTTCAGAATTCCTGCGTTCGTTTCATTTTCAATCTATAACGAAGGGACCATATTACACCATACTATGAAAGGTAAAATTGGCTGCGTTGGAAGAAGAAGCGTAAACTTAAATCACTGTTATTGCTACATAGAACTCTGTCTTGTAACCAATCTAAATATTTATATTCGCGTTTCCAGTTAATAACAAATAAACACAATCGAAAAATTAGGCACGCAAATTAAAAAAAAAGTTATATTTACCAGCCTATAATTAGCAAAATTTTGCAAAGTCGTTTTGTGTATCTGTATCTAAAGCGTGGAACGAACTCCCAGCAGAAATAAGAGCCATAACTTCTACATTAGGCTGCAAAAACCATTTAAAAAAGAAAGTATTTTTCAAGCAACAGTCGTAACTTGTACATTCTTGTTTCCCAAATTATGTTTTCTTATGTTTTTAAATCATTAGTAATAATAAGTAGTATTTAATTTAAGTTTCAAAAATTATTAAACAAAGCTCTACTTGTTATTAGTTGTAAGCACCTAATGTTTAATAATATTCAAAACTGTATGTAATTTAAGTGGTTAAATGTAAGAAAAGGTAAAATGCCTTAACTTCGCCATATTATTAATAAAGACGCATGTTTGTAATGGAAACAGGAAAATTAAAAGGTTGATAACAGCAAGCCTAATGTCTCTCTGCATCACGTGAGGGTTCTTGTGACTGACTAGAAACACACTGCGACAAAGGTTTTCTTGAGTCAAACGAAAAGTGTTTGGCGCAGGCAGTTTATAGCGAAAGAAATATTTTCGTTGCTGAAATAAAATTACTACGTAGTTTTTATCTTGTTGCCAAAGTGCAGTACTGAGTAGGCCTAAATTCAACTAAATATTTGCTTGGCTGGGCATAGATTTTTGTGTTAAACGATTTCAAAAATTCGCGGTAGCAGCAAGAATCAAAAGTTGGACCTACCGCATTTCCTCAGCATATTTTAACAAACTGATTTTTTTCCGTTTTCTGTAGAAACTGTTTTATCTGTCTTGTTTGTTCTTGAATAAAGCACCATTAAATATACTTACAAATATTACTATGGTGCTTATAATCACATAAATGGCAGAGTAACTTTCGAAGTGTGATTAAAAACTATTGCGTGCACAAATATTAATGTTTATTGTTGGAGCGACAAAATATACAAATTTGTTTACTTCAAAAAATCAAATAATTACACTTGCCTCAGTCAAATATTTTATTGTCATACGTAAGAACGGTGCCAAAAAAGCTACATATTTATTAGGATAAGCAATCAAATGTGTTGCATTTGGTATTTTGTTATGGTAACAAAATACCTTGTTCACTCAAGCAAATTTTTATTTCACCTTAATCTAACAAGTATTTGGTAATAATTTCATACTAGAAGTTGTACATTAGCTCTGCAAGAATTCATTCGCACCTTCATTTAATGTCATTTGTTTCATAAGCAGCGTGTGTAGAATCGAAGTTGTAAATACACATGGGATTATTCCTAAAAAGTACCGTAAGCGAGGGTAACTTAGTAACATTTCAAAAATAATATTTTGCGTATACATGGTAGCCTTGAATAGAGTTAAAATTTATTTGCGACAAACTCTAAATAATAAGTATACGCATGGAATTCCATTGATTTTTACTCACAACTGACAAACATGGAAAATAAAAACGGTATAAAAGTATCCCGGTCACCCCTCAAGTCCAATGTCATCCCTGCTTACGGTAATTATACAGAAATATGACTTAAGTTAACATTACTAATTTCGGTATACGATTTTTAACCTCAATGTTTTACCTAAAACATGTCATTAAGTGGGACACAGTAAACTTACCCATTTTAATTTTTAGCAAAAAAGCTGGTTTTCATGGACGTTAAATTTTAAATTTTTTATTTAAAGATTGTCAATACTCTGCAATTATGTTGTTAACCAAATGTATTTGCGAAAAACGAAAAGTGAATACAAATCAGCTATGAGCGGTAACGTTAACATGTGTTGTGGATTGTTATGCAGTTATGTTTCAGGCTTCATAAACGACACAAAACAACTGGGTTTCTGTCTTCAAAAATATGTATGTCTGCAGTGTTCTGATGTTGTAAGCAACTCATAAGTTAGAACTGTAAGATGCTAAAAATAGTCATACGATTATAATTCAAGTTTCTTAATGTTTAATATGAAAATTTTTGTATTTGTTCAATCTGATCTTGTAACTGTAATTTATATATTTGTAAGTATTGGTCGTGAGAAATAAAATTAATAAACGCGGAGAGGGAGATGGTGACCTATGGCAGCCACTGTCTGCGAGTTGGCCTGTGATTGGCCAAGGAAGTTAAGGCGGGGGTTACTGGCCGGTGCGGCCATGGGTAAGCGCTCAAGAGACACTCAGAAGACTCTAAATGCATTGACTTGGTAGGAAGCCACGGAGGCGACCAGATCACGTGTCGCGAGTACAGCACAGAGAGTGCTTCGCCTGACTAGCTGAGCCCGGGCGACGGAGGTTGGTCCGGCAACTGCGCTTCTTGAGAGCCGAAGTTTTTTATTAAAATAATCTTTTGTAAATTGTAAAAGTAGTAGTCTCTTGGAAGAAAGGGCGCACAATTTATGGTAAAGTGGACGATAGATGCACACTCGTGAGCCGTCTCTCGTGTGCACCAAGTTAATTTTCTGTATTTTATTTATGAACATTCAGTTTTATCTAATTTGAATTTTACCTTGTGAAGTTCGAGACAAGAACCAAAATAGACCTGACCGGCGGGTCGCAGTATTCACTTGCGATAGTCGTTTCACCTTGTTTAACATGAACTGGCAAGTCACTGTTTGTAAATTAATGCTGGCTAACAATGTTGTTACGTATTACAGCTAAAGTTTGCGGCACGAAAACGGAGACGGCGGTAAGTCGAATATAATAGTCCGTCAAACACATCATCGTCTCGAGGCAGTGTTTTCGTAGAAAGTGCGTTTTTCAAAGGGACTGCGAGCGATGACCCTGTTATTTTATTTGTGGAAAGTATGTGGTAAAGTCCAATGCAGGTTTCTACATCTAGTTTTACGATTACGGTTGATACTTCCCCTTCTACATCAACTTGAAAAGTAATTGTTTAGTCCTTTTGAATAGTTGGTTTCAAGCATTTAATTAGCTGACATAAATTTTAAAACTATAGGTACACTGTTTGAAGTGTGTCTCATCTTCGTAGAATAACGGAATAGAAATATTTTTAATAATTACACGTGAAAAAAGACTTTCTGTACCACGATGCAGCACGTCTCACTCACCAGTTCCCCTAACTCTTAAAGGTTTATAATTAAATCTTATAAAAACTTTGCCAATGTGTAAAGTTAAAATGGTTGCTGTACTGTGACCCATCCAATATTTAATTTGATAGGTTCCACAACAATAAAGAAGTTTTTCGAAGTACTGTTACATCCATGTCTAGTGCGGTGTTTATACGCACGCAGATGATTAAAATGCATAATAATCCACGGAAATACAGTTTAGGCACATGCGTATCTCTTATCACCTGTGTACTGCGTGAAAACATATCAACAAATTTAGAAGTTTGATTGACATTAAGGTGCTGATAGATTTTAGAGAAAGTTGAGAATAATTAAAAACCAACACGGCAATTTTTATAGTGGATATTATTTTAATTCACCTGGTTTTGAAGAGAAGATGCTGCGTTGATTTGGGACGGTGAAATGGTCCATCTGCATGGCTGAAGACGCACTGCAGTCTTTGCTCATCTGCAGCTATACCGAGGAAGGCCAGGATTGATCGCAGGTGTTTGTGTGGGTTAAGACGCACATTTTCGAAGTGCAATACCAGTGTGTCGTGATGACGCGTACTGTTGAGCCATGTTGCTGCAAGATCTCTCCACACGATTGCCAGCTGACTGACAAAGTGATGCCATTCTGAAATAACATGACAATATGTCAGAAACAAAAACATTTACGTTATTTTCTTTTCAGCTTCAGCGGCGATTTACGGGACTGTCGTAGAATTTATACGAGCAGAATAAGAAGGGCATTGAATATGGTTATCGAATGTGCAAAAATTATCGCAAAAATCAGTTTATTGCATTATTATAGGAAAGCAATGACGCAGTCAATTCACATAGACACATTGTCCTATAAAAACTTCTGCCTGACGCGAAATTTTGATGTGTATTCCAACTTCAGTTCGTGCATTGTACAGCTATCTGCAAATTAAGGGTGACATCGTTGAATTTCCCCTCATATTCTCAAAGTGCAAGGAAGCAAAGCAACCGTATGAATTATTGAGACCAAACTGCCAAAAAGGGATTGAATTTGCCATATTTTTCATGACATTTAATTAAATAACTTAAACAACATGCGAATTGCGTAATATTTACATTTCACATTCTTAAAAGTTTTGGTTGGCAGCCTACTTAACTTCGTCGTACACCTAAATTTTCTTTACATTTAAGTTACTTTAGCTATTATGACAGCTCTTTATGAAAAACCGTGGGGCTCGTCTTCCGCCAAAGCGATCCAGCTAAGAGTTATATTTCCTACTATCTTGGCAGACGCCTCGCGTGCCCAATTAGATGTCTGCTCTTGAGGAGTGATGGGCTACCCTCAAGTACCTTCCATATTCACTATTTATTTATCAGTACCCTTATCCATTCTTCTAACCAACAGCAATAACTTACACTGAATGTTCTCATAAAGTCAATTAAAAACAAATACATATTTTCTAATGTTTCTGTCCTATGTAAAATGTTTTCATGAAAAACTGATGTCAACTAACCACCTGCAAAAATGTAAAAAAAATAAACATAAACATAATAGTATACAACTTACAGGAACAAATTAAATTTTAAACATAAATTTTACTATAGAAAGGCTATAACATAAGCTATGCCAGGTTCTGTTATTGTGGAAATATAACGTGAATTGCCTTGTTTACTAATGACACAGAGAATTATTTAACATGTGGAAATATTATAAAGTAAGATTATCATCCAAAATGTAATAAACTGGGAAACAGTGTAACTATTCGTGTTCTACAGAAGGGTTACTAAAATATACAAACACATTTTTGTAGGTGATTCCTCGTTAAAAAAAAAGTAGCTTTAAAGATACACGCTTCACAGTGGCTGTGCTGAGAGTATTCCGAAATGGGAGTAGTAGCTCTAATTTTCATGCTTGGTGGTTGACATCGTATTTCTCTTTTTTTTTTTTTTTTTTGTGATTCGTAGTTTGATAGTGAAGTACCCCAAATATCACTTTTTTCCCTTTCATTCTGATTACGTTAAAACCAAAAACATCTCCTTCAACTACGCATTCAAGGGTTAATACAGAAGGTACAAAACCGATTATTTGGGCATGTATATATTTTTTATATCATTTAACACGAGGATTTGTGCCGTATCAATTACGACACGACTTAAATAATATACATATTACATTTCTTTATCTATATTTCTTTAATTCATGCTAATTAATTTTTTGCGTTGTTATTAACATGTTTAATTTATATTAACTATAATAGGTGTTATTGAGTCATTTAAATTTTTTAATGATATTTCAGAAATTTCACTTTCAATTACAGCTATTATTTCATTTTAGTTCGGGCCGACCCTTTTCGCGCTACAGTGCATTTTTTTTAGTATGATGTGAGCTGCTGAGTCTTAAATTCCCCTGTCAGTTGTTCTGTCGTACCTCCGTCTTCATGCCACGTGCTGCTGCCGTTGCAGTGCGCGATTTCTGTATTTCAACTCGTGATTTCGATGCAGTTTAGCGATTCTGATCACGTGATTGTTGCATGCACCAGTGCTTCGGTGCGCACTTCGCCGATGTTGGTACTGTTGCTGAGCGTTTTCGATGCTCGTTTGTTCGACTTTTCTGCAGCTTCTTCTGTTGAATGTCTTAAGACTTTGCCGTCAACCACTACATTGTCAAGATGAGTGTGTTTGGTGTTCCTGCTTTATAGCACATCTTGGCACTTAAGTTGCCATAAATATACTTTTTTTTACATAATGTAGCAAAATTTATATTGTAACGTAGTAAAACTGCAGTGTTACTTTTTTAAAAATCTTTAATTGTGGTTGTTCCAACTGTAGTTTCGTCAAGTGATTCTCTTCTCCCTCGTCTGTGAGGATTCTCGTCCTGGCCTATCCACGACTTGGCCTATTTTCGTCCCGGCTTATCCACGTCTTGGCCTATTCGCGTGCTGGACTATTTACGAGCTGACCTGTAGTCTCTACTACAGATGTCCAGTCATTCTGGACTATTTTGGGGCTTTTTCTTCGCCTTTTGGCCTTCTTTGTTTCGCCACTGTAACTAGGAAATATGAAGTCTTTCCAGCGTCCTGTACTCTTCTATGCAGGACTTTGAACATATAAGTCGGAACTAAATTTGTATTTTAAATCTATAAATTAACAGCTGTCACTTACCTTTTTTAATGTAATGTTTTTTACGTTTTTAATAAATAACTTTAATATCAACATACAATTTTATAAAGCCTAACGGATGCATTCAATTTATCTCTAATTTTGTTTTTATTATTTTATTATGTCATTGATTCGGGCGTACGGTATTTATTTAACCTACAGAATGGACATTTATTGTTTTGATATTTTCTGTATAAAAGTATTAATTGTGCAATCTTTTAACTATTTACATTTAACTTTGCCTGCAAGATTTGTGCTTTAATATTTTCAGTACGAATGCAGTACTAATGGACTATTTATCGATATAACTTAATAATTTTTGTGAATTTTATTTGAAAATAATAAAAATTAAAAGAAAATATTTGGTATAATATTGCAATGAAAATTAAATAATCATTTTGAGCAATCACACATGTCAGAGTTCTCATTTAAAATATTTTCCTCTGGTGTTAATTGTATACTATGGCGAGAGAACCTATTTTTATTTAAATAATTATTTTTCTTTGTCCGTGCGTATGGTAGCCTAGCCTGCATTTGATCGTGCATTGCTTCCACTTTGACATTGTTTGTTTACAACACCTTCCTCTGGTTTTTGCGTGTTTGTTAATGAGCCACCTTCTGTTCTCTTCTATGCTTTTACTGGTGGGCATTTTGTGATGTATATTTCAGGGACTGTTGATTTTGTTTTACAGTTATTGGATACTTTTAAAATAATTCATTAACCTACAATACGCACCGGCGCAGATTCACCTGACGAAGTTCGTCGGTACAGTTGAGCAGCATTGTGAACATATTCATTCCAATTTATGTCTAAATTAATGTAGACATGAGTGCTTTGTGTATAGTGTAAACTTCTTATTTTCAACAGTGAATGAAATGTTTAAACATTTTTTTCTAAAATAAATTATTTTGCACAATTGTACACGAGCAATATTTTTTTGTGCTTAGAAATTGTTAATCACGAACAGTAATAAAAATTAATTAAGGGCGCTCTATACCGAAAAATTCGCGTAACTTTATAACTGTACCAAACACTGCCCAACTCTTACACAATACATTAACAGTAATTTGCCACAAATAATTTTTTTTCGGTTTCATAGTTTTCGAACAAACGCATGTCGAAGTAGCGATTTGACTATTTTCGCTACTTACCCAAAGTAAAAACTAATAAAAATAATAAGTACGAAATAATTTAGTGTGAAAGTTAATGGATTAAGCTACAGAATGACACCTTTGTATTTAATGTAAAAATTATATTTTAACAATTTTGGTATTCAAATATATGCAAAAAATGTAAGGTACATTGAAGAATTTTTAAAATACAGCATTTAAGTGAAATTACATAGGTGTCGTTCTGTAGCTTAAGAAGTCTCACCTGGTCCTTTAAACCTGTTGTATGGAGCGAATCCTGTATGTCCTCCATATAAAAAGTTACGGTACGATATCAAGGCTTCATAAGGGTTCCGAATAAGTAAGATAGCACGACCCTTGAAAATTCTGACCTCGACTGTTCTTTGCAACATGCTTTGGGGGACAGTACCTTCCAGAGAGAACCCGTGCGTTTTTTGCACGGCAGTGCAACCACAATCAGCAGGAACGCCCTCTCCATAGAAACCTGTGGCAACAAAACAAAAACTCATGAAAACAGGTTAACTCGTTGCTTATTCTCTTTCACAAGAAAATAAGAGTATCTTAATTTTGATTTATTTCGAAGAGCTGGTTAAGCTAACAAATTAAGAAGTCTATATGTATTATTATTATTTTTGATAGAATTGTGACAGATGTAGACCTATCCAGACGCATTGAGACAATGCTAACTTTAAACAGACAGCATCAATATCTGAAGGAAAACTATACGTCCCGGCCCACCTCAAGAATGGATTAGTTATAAAGTGTTGTAGTGAAAGTGCTTTTAATTAAAACCAAATCTAGACGTGTGTTGAATTTTAACAAAAAAAATCGTTACTGGTTTTGCTATGTCTGCAAAATCACACTTCTCCTATAAAGTTACTTTTAAAAATATAAGTTCAAAGGACGTATTTTTTAAAACCATTACTGTATTTCTTTCATGAGTTTTCCTTCTTTACTTGATATGGGTGAGATGGCAGCTGATCACCTGTCTTCTTTGGCTGAGTCCATGTAATGATCATACATGGGTAACAGTGTAAAATTTAATTTGTACGTATGTACAGAATACTCGAGTTCATCATTAGATGACAGAGACAATGATGGAAACTGCATGTGTGTTAACAGATGAATAAACTGTTGAGAGCCGTTCCTTCTTGCTTGATAGACATCAACATGCAACTCCTTCCACTTTAACAGATAGATTATCCAGATTCTGAGATATCAGCAATATATTTTGGGGTCAAAAACGTGTGCAGAAAACCTGAAGCAACACAACTACTTCTCAGTATATAAATTTTACATTGAAAATACAGATGAAAGAAAATATAGCGAGACTGCTACGAACATGTATACAAAACATCAGGTAAAATTGTAAATATAGTGTTTTATAGCAAGAAAGAAAATGTCCTTTATCGTGATACTGAGCCCTCGGTATTTGGGATTTACACATTCCATTTTCAGACAATTTCATTGTACTGAAACCATCACAATTATAGAAAATATGATCTTCGATTTCAAAGAATAGTACTGAAATTATTGCAAACAAGGATAGACAAATGTTTAAAGAGATTTTCTGAGAAATTAACACAAACATATTTATACAAACAATACTGTCGGGTTGACTGCGATGTAATTTCGTGTTTGTGAAGACGGCTTATGAAAGTGTTATGTTTGAATGTAATACAGTGTGCACAGTAAGGTAAGAGGGATTTACGTCTTGTCGACAGCGAGATCATTAGAGACGGTCAAACACAACTAGGTACAATGACAGGAACTGGGAGTGGAGTCAGCTATAGCCGTTGTTAAAGAACCATCCCGGCGTTCACCTGGAGTGATTTCTGGAAACCATGGAAAACCAAAATTAAGATGGCCAGAGCCAGGGATTGAACCCGCATTCTTCCAAATGTGCGTCCAGCGTGTGTGTTTTTGGCGCCACCTCGCTCGACCAGTGTGCGCAGTGACCGGATGCAATAACCAAGGAATATTTGCACATTTAATAATATTGTTTAAAAATTTTTTTCATGCCAACATAAACCAAGTGATCTGGTAAAGTACGTGTTGGAAACAGATTAAGTTAAAATAATTTGGAGTAAGCACATGATAATAACCGTGGTGGGAATACGAAGAGGTGGAACCGTCCGGCGGCCAAAATTCGCACCCTACTGCGCAGCTACCTATGACGTCACACGAGTTGCACGGGAGAGAAATTTAGCTTAAGTCAGTTCATATCTGACGTCCCGGGCGTGCACAAGCCAGTAGGCTACACGTCCCGCGTGTGCTTAACTGGCCAGTATCCGCGCGCCGCAAAAACTCTTCAACTTAACTCATCATCAGTCGAATACTATTCAGTCAAATGACATCAATATTTTTATTACGTATTAAGAAGTGTCATGCCAAATAATAAATTTGGTAGTTTTCTTTACGTAAATTATTTTATATTAAAATAATATATCCTAACAATGTACTGTTAACTAATGACAGAAAATTGCAAGGAAACATATAGTAAGCGAGAAACTTTTTGGTTTTTCTAGATAGATGGGTGGTACCGGCGGACGAAACAAAGAGGAAACTCTATGTTTAATTTTATGTCCTCTTCGAAAAGTTGTGAGATACGCTATAATTTTAGTGGCAGATAGAAGACAGACCATTTCATACGCTTGTGTTCGTGATTGGCGGCCCGATATGAACTTATCCCTCGATTTATCTGCACTTCATTTCCTATTATAATTACAATTTATTTACCTGTACCTTTTTTAATTTTTAATTATACTGATAATTATATACTAAATGAGCCAGTTAATTACTACTTATAATTTTATATCTAATTTTACCTGTCTTCTATTTTATAACATTTATGCAGTATATTAAATTACAGTTAAAACCACAGTATTCACTAAATATTTTTCTATTTTTTAAATTTAAATACTTTAGTGCAACACCAAAATGTCTTATTTTATAAATTATTAATTTATAATACATCGCACCTCTCGGGCATATGTACATTTTTATATATACATGACGACTATTCGAGACACATCTAAATAATTTTAATAGCACATGTAGATACTTCTTTTGCCATATTACGAACTTGATCGTTCGCAGAAAAAAAAAAACATTCGTTGCTTTGAAGAACACTTTAAAATAAAATAAGTTTCGCTAATCAACGCATTTAAATTAATGTCTAATTTTAGTTTGTATATTACTCAGTCATAACACAAATAATGCGAACAATGTCAAAATTGACAGAGAGTTATAAAAAATACATGAACCATCATTTCAAGAAGCTACAATGTTTGTTCCAAGTAGCGTGATTTATTACGAACATAGCTGTAGCTTATGTTGTGCGTTATTAAACGAAACTGTAAAGGAGACTCTAAAATAAATAGTACTACGTTATTGAAATATAGGTATGTAAATATTGTTTCGTTGGATATAATTATTTATACTGTCGTATTTTGTTCCTGCGTCGTGTATCAGTAGGCCTATACTAAACGGACATATTATTTACATTAAATTCTAGAAAATACATAAAAACTAACATGAAGATAGCTTCGTTTCAAGTAAGTATAGCCGTATTTTCTAAAAAAATAAGTGACATAACTTCGATTTTAGTAGTTACTCAATATTTTAATGAAGTATATAAACAAACGCAAATTTGTTGTTAGTTTCACGTATCTGTATTAGTTGCTTTACTGATAATGGCGAAATATCACAAATTCATGTGATTCTACAACAGTTTTCGAGTCATAAATTCCGATATCCTCAAATGTATTTATAAAATATTATTTATGAAAGTTATTCTTAAGAACGATTTTTAAATAGTAGTACTGCAAATATTACAGATAATATTAAAAACAGTGCTAATTACATGCTGATGTAAAGGCAAGTTTGACTCACAATAGCACAAAGTTAATCCGAAATAAGAACTTTAGGAATAATTCAGTAACAGCCTTCATTAAGAAACCCATTCCATTCATAAATTACATCAGAAACATTCGTTTTACTGATTATATAAAAAACGTTCATATTTGCATTTTCTTCCTGTGAAGCGATGTTTAGTTAATCTGAATTCGTACATGATGAAGTATTCTATTTTTAACGATACAGTAACTGCATTTAGTAGAAAACCGGTGGGAATATTAGAAGGTAGAAATCTGGAGAGAATTTAATACAATCCAAACGCAATCCTATCACAAATTAAGTATTTCACCCTTCCGAAGACATGATTTGTGAAATAAATAGAAAGTATACGTGTAATATATATTATTTGACAACATGATTGCATTTTCCTCTATCGTATCGACAGCTTCATCTATTCTCAATAATAACGAAGTCGTAACGAATCGTAGCATATATTTACTGTCTAAACTGATTTAGTCCGACATATTCCCAAAACTAAATGTTATTTTCATAGTTAAAAAAATAGTTAGAATCGGTTTTTTAAATAAATTTTTATTTGTGATATTTAATGAAACTCGTAATTAATAAATACCTATGGTGATGAAAACATGATTTTTTAATATTTTAGTTGCATTCATCTAGCCTCGATAACATCCAATCTTACTGTACGAAAGGTTATCACTTTGAATTATAATCAAAAACACATGATTCTAAAACGAGAAAGCATGCGAAGACCCTGAGTGGCTGAGTGGCAAAAATAAATTAGTTGTAGTAAACTGCGGAATCGCTACCAATTGCTAAACTTTGACTTTAGTTTTAATATTATACTAATTAAATGGGAACCAGAAAATTGTAACTTAACAATTCAGTGACAAGAGTAATGTATCAATGTATCATACTGAACGAATTTTGTATACATTAGAATAGTTTGTAAATACACTTATTTAATGTACAATTTACTTTATTTCCCGTTAATCAAGCAACTGTGAAATATTGCGAAAGGAGTGTTTCATATAGTTATGAAGTGTAAGAAGAATGTTAACTTTGTTCCTATTTATTGTAAGGTAAAATAAAGTGATAGCTATTAGGTGTTTTGTTGTTGTGGTTTGATATTGTATGTCTAAGAAATTGAGATGTGTAAAAGTATGGAAATAAGGATTAGAGTTTGCAAATTTAAATTTCATATCGTTATCTAATTTCGTGTATAGTAATAAGTAATATCAAAAGTTAGATATTTTATAACGAATATGATACTCAGAATTGAAATCAACTTAGCACATCCAGATTATATAAATCGAGGAACAAGTTGGGGTTGGGTCGCTGATCAAGAACGCGCGCATCTGAAATGTTCTGTATCCTACCTGCCGCCAAAATTATAGCATACCTCCGAACTTTTCGAAAGGGGCATAAAAATTAAAATCTGACTTTCTTCTTTCTTTTGTCCGCTGATTTCTCCATCTATCTCGAAAAACTAAAAAGTTTCTCGCTTACTATATTTAGCACTACATTTTTTAGTCAATAGTGAACAGTACATTGTTACATTATATTTTAAAGAATAGAATAATTTACAAAGAGAAAATTTACAGATAGCATTATCGGCAGGACAGTTAACAAATACGGTGCAAACATTTTGAAATAATTTGACTGAACGGTTTTACATTGCTGAAAAGTTTAGTTTGAACGTTTTTTTAGGCGTTCGATGTGAGTATTCACCAATATTTAGTGAATATTCTTTGCAACTCGCGTGGCATCACAAAGGAGGGGAGGTAGCAGGGAAAGTACAGGGGAAACATGCGCACGGTTCTACCAGGCTAGTTACAACAATTTAATTAATTTTTTTTTAAATTGTAAATACGTTCTTTATACCACTTTACTTCTAAACCCCTTAATTACGAGGTAATGCATATGAGCAAATTCGGTCACTCTACTTAAACCAGCATAAAGAAGTCTAATCACCAGGGAATGCGTTTTCCGCCCACTTTGCAAACAGTCTTCTCGATCCGAAAAAAAAAAATTACGAACAATATTTATTTTTAGTAGATATTGTACTGGCTAAGCGCAAAACAATCACACCCCGCTAGGCCACTGCAAGCTCTAGCTATGACCAGCAACATTACATACGGATTATAGTCCCAGTTTAGCGATGACACAAGCTATCCCGAAGTAACCAGGTGTTAGCTTCCATAATCGTCTAGGAAACCGGACATTTTCAAAGGAATCTGATGATTTCGACTGAGAATTTTTACCAGTTGGACAGGTTGACGTCACAGGAAGAGGGGCAACCCCCTGCGTCGCACTCTAGTGGAGGTGGGAAGAAAGAGTTAGCACGTCACGCGTGGTCGGGTGCTGTCTCGTAACACTGCCTTTAAAATCAAACTCATTAGTTTCCGGACCTTGACGAATTGCCAGTCGATCAATGTGGATCACCCTAGTTCCTGTCGGAGACTTCAAACGACTAATCTCAATAGTCATATTGCTTGCTTATATCTGAATCTGGTGGAGTCCCTTTCCACATACCCAGATGCTGGGAGCCACCGTCATGACTTGTCGAGGAACACATATATACACTAATTACCTATCTCTGAGCGTCTGTACATTAGCGCCGTTGTCATACATAGCCTGTATTTTCTCTTCCGTCACTTATAAAAACCAGGCATTCCTCTCCCTGTCGCCTTTGTTCGACTTACTCCCGCTTCGTTTTTGTTCGCTCATGGCGCTGATCTATGCTACTGTCACGTGTTGCAGTTTTTGTTTCCAGGCACCTTAGAAGAATTCTGAAAAGCTTTTCCTTCTAAGGGTCAACAATTCAGCTCCCCCCCCCCCACAATATTAGTATTGTTCTACTGATCTCCGTCTAGCAAAAGACTAAGAAACACTTTAATTAATTATTTAAATACAAAGTTTGATATAGTTATATGACATATATGAGGTAGATGATGTGCGTGTTGAGACATACACACACACACACACACACCTATATATATGTGTGTGTGTGTGTTAAGTCGGAACGGAGTATATTTACAGTTATTGTATAGTTTAGATAGCTCATGAAAATATAAGTTGAAAATGTGTTCTCTCAATCTGTCCGTAAAGTGAATATGGCGGGAGTGCTACTCTGAACATCGACTTAAACATTTCGTTTCTTAAAATAAAACAAAATATTGCTAGGCATCTATTGTTTTGGCAGTATTATGAGCACCGTTGCTAAATTTCAAGTAGTATTTTAATTTACATTGTATAATTAACAAAAAATATGTCACTATCACTTCATTCATACTTTTAAATATTATATAACTGCTGTCGTAAATCAATCTGCACAGATGTAAGGGCACTGCCATAGGCCCGTAGAAATTGGACTGCAGAGTGTAGCTGAGAGAGAGACAATATATAGTAATGTGCATGCGAAACTTTACCTCAGTGTATCATTCACGGAAAATTAGCACTACATGATATCAATCACAAGCTACAGGTCTCTAGTTTAATCATCTGTAAGGTCTTATTAAGGTCCTTCTTTACGTTTATAATACATTTATTTCAGCTATTCATTCCTGCTGACTGCTGAAAGGACTCAACTACTGACTTCAACTAACTAACGTTCAACTAACGTTTCTTAGTTCTGCTTTCGGTTACGCAGGTAACATGTAGTTTAGTATTAAAAGGGAAAATTATTAAATAAAAATAATATACGCAAGTTCTTTTCAATAGTTTTGTACACTTCTTCGTATATTTGCTAATAATAACACACATGCAGTGAGTCCGCCCTTCATTTAGTAAGATTTAATAATTGAACCTATTTCCCCCTTATTTGGCACACAAGTACTACTCTGAAGGTATACTAATATGACTAAAATTGACTAAAGTGGATAATATATCTTATGAATGGCGACAATTTAATAATTTTTACTACGCCATGTCATGAAAACAATTCAACCGGTCAGTGTATACTGACTATAGGCATGAAAATATATTTTACCTTTGGTCTCTGTAAAAAATTTTCTTATTAGATTCAGCAAATCAACAGCACTGCAATACACATTGGTATTTTACAGTGCTTATTTTAAAACTCAGTTCATTAAAGCATTCTATTATAGGCCAGTGTACCTTTCATAGGTACATACTGATCTTACTACAAGCAAAGTTGAATTTTATGTGCTAAGTTTAATTTATTACGCGCTTGTTATAGTAAAACGAATATGTTTGTATACAAGATTGTATCATTGCATGCTGCAGAAGTTTCTAGTCTATGTCTTACTACGTAGGTTCTTAAGAACACAACTACATCAGTTCACAGGTTTGTAACTTACATTAAATTTTATTGGTTGCATTGGGAATTTTTTTGTTTTCTTTAGTTTCACTTCTGAGGTTTGTAAAGTGTTACCTTAGAGTAACGAGGTTGTATTGTCGATTCTAAACATACCACTGACATGCATGTAATAGTTTATTTTAAGTTTGTGTACTTAACATGTTAAATTTAATTACATGAATTTGATTATTTGTTAGTAATATGTTTGAATATATAAGTAGCACCGCAAACCTCAATTTTAGGAAAATTTCTGTGCCCAGCGCAGTAACACTTAAACCAGGTTTATTTAGAGGTTTTGTGTTTCACCATTATTTTCTAATAAAAGTTAGGTAAAATATCTGGAATCTACTGCAAGATATTAGCATGCGTTAGTATGCAGATTATTCTCGACAAACTACAATAACTTAATATGTTAGTGCTCTAATACTGAGTGGGTTGAATAAAAGTGATTTAAACCGAATCACTTTATCCATATAATTAGCTGCTTTTGGTTAACATATCACAAAATGAAGCAGCATTGTATGATAAGCACTGACAGTTTTACTAAAACTTAAGTTTTGTTTCGAAAATAATGATTTGAATTACAATTACATATTGTGGCGCAGGAATTTCTGGTGGCTAACTGGAGCAATAGCGAATAGTTTGAAATGAACGCATAAGTCAAAAATGAAAACTGCTTTCTCCAAATTCATGTTCGTTATGCAAATAATTTTTGTTTATTAACTTCCTCTAATAGTCGAAAATAAAAATATAAATTATAATGTTTGATAGTCTAACATTGCATGCATAAGTAATAAAATAAAACGACATAGAGAAAGAATTATAATTATTAGCATTATACTTAATTTTTGCTCAAAATCGAACTAAGATTTTCAAAAAATTGGAAAGTATGCGGATCTTAGCATTGTAATTACTGCATTATTAGCTAGGAATTATAACATCATTGGCGAGCAATCATGTTGAAAAACATTATGTGAGAGTGAAATAGAGGAAGATAGGCGTTGGTTCTAATTGTTAATGGAATTCAAAGCATTTTTAAAATTTAGGCGTTACGTCTCATCGACAGTGAGGTAATTAGAGACAGTTGTACACAACATTTTACAAGGATATAAGCTGAGGTAATAATCGACAATATTATATGTTAGGGAACCATCCCAGAATCCGTTTGGAGTGATTTTTAGAAAAAATATGAAAACCCAAAATCAGGATTACAGTGAAGGTTGTTTGAACCCGGGTCCTCCCGAACGCTAGTCCAACATAATAAATCTCATTTTACACGACGCAAGATGAATGAAAAACTCATATAAGATTCTGATATCTAATTACTTAATTATTCGTTCTATTCAGATCATATCACCAACTGACTACGAAGATATAAATAAATTAAAGCTTTATAGCTGTGCGAAGAGGTTTATAGCTCGGTAACATAATTTTTTACTTGGTGGCTACAGGAAAGAAGAAATTACACAAAATTACTTTTGGCACGTAATACGTGAATCATTAATAAGTTACATAAACCGTTACCGGTAAACGTCTGTGCATTGCGGTAAAGCGGGGCGGGCTTAGCTTTGCGAGGGAAGAAGTGATACGCTTGCAGCTACAACAGTGCTATCGGCTGTTCCACATACATCAGCTGACTTGAGAAAGAATTATTATATTACACATAACAACTCTTTTGAATCAGTCCAACATAATGACTTGTTCAAAATACCAGTGTCATATAGATTATTCCGGCCTTCTTCCTCCAACATTTATATTCTTTTCATTCACGATTCACAACATTTAAAATTCACATTTTCGGTATACTCACGTTTGGTTCTCGGCTTTCGGTATGCTCACAAAAACTAACCACGTTAAATTTTAACAATGACGTAAAAAACTGCTGTATATATTGAGAAAGAGAAAATCGTCCTCAACTAAATCTGTTACATTTTCAGGTGGTCTGGGTTGCTACAGACCTTCTTGTCAACTACTTTCGTATGTACATTATTTTCTATACCGCGTAACTCTGACAAATTTAAAATTCATATGCAAGCATCATTTTATTATTTTTGTTAAATTTTTTCTTTGTAGTTTTCTGTAAAATATTTAATTCGTGAAAACATTTTTTTAAAACATTGCATCTGTATTTCATTTAATTGAACTATAGACTCGATGAGTAGAGACACTGGAAAATCGCGAAAATATTTAACATAGTCTCCAACAAACTGTAGTATCTCAATCGTGGCACGTACGAACAGTTTTCTGGCAAATCACATACGTTCTGTGTTAAAACTGTACAGTTCTAATTGGGTCTGTTGAAGAGGGACACTGTGCTTCATATAAACAATAGCCAATATAGGTGCGAAACCTTCAGAGTTACACATAGCTTGTTGGAGCCTAGCAAACAATCAACTTTTCCCGCGATTTACCAGTGTCTCTATCGATGAGGCATTTGCGATGTAATTTTCTAACCTAGTGCCCAATTCTTGAGTTGTGAAATAATTCCATTACGGGATTCCTACAAATCTCGTAATGGAATTAATTTTGCAAGTTTTAAGTGAAAATAATTTCGTATTGAAATAACTACATTCGGAATAATCTCACTTCCTCTTTGGGTGGTGATATGTGTTTCCGCAACGCCTCGAAGCCGACAGCTATGACACTTTTGCCGTGTATTGTGACAACCTTGCTGTTTTAAACTAACGAAACAAAGCACTGGAGTACAGCAGCAATTCCGCACATAAATTTAACTTGTGCTAATACTTTCCAGGTTAATTTACACCTGCAAACGTCCAGTAAAACACGAACTTTATATCACTGCACGTGAATTTAATACTTAAACTATGCCTGCCTACGATTTTATACATTTTAAAGCTACGCTTCATTAAAAAATTACAAAGATGCAATGTTTAGTTATGAGGGAATTTAATGAGTTGGATATTAATGTAGCGCATGCCAACGTGTATTTCGGGAACGAACTATGTGTTTGAATGAGTGACAAGAAGTTTATAAAGGTTTTTAGGTTGAATAAAATGTGTGTTGCGCATATAATTACCAATTTGAAGGAGGTTAGGAAAACGCATGCAAGGTAGTGATCTCTTCTTATCGACTTAAACCAACAAGCGTTATCTTCGAAATAATTTCTTTAAAAATTATTAATGTTGTGCACAGCACCACTTGTATTAAGTATTCTTAAATCCTCTCGGAAACAACATGTTGTGTTGTACTATTTTGTACAGAGTCAATTACTGAAAAGCAAATATAATATTCAAAACAGAAGATGGAGGAGAGATAAAAACAGCCTTTCTCATTTGTTACATTTTTCGGCGAGCGTTCAGTGTATTAAATATAAATTGTTTATTTTTTTCGGTTGCTCTTGATTGACGACCGGAAGTTCGAAATTCCCACCAATTTAATGATCACATTTCACACGGCGGAATTTTTACTCAAGAATACCATTCCGCCATATTGAGATAATGATTTCGTAATGTGGGAAGTGAGATTCGGAATTTCCGAATAATCTAGCAACAACTTAAGAATCGGGCCCCATGCAGTTTGTCTGCATAGATTTGGAGAAATATTTTAACATCTACAAGTCTCCTGACTCAAAAATACTATAAATGAACATAAATAACATGTACATAATTAACAGTCACTTAACTTTTCATATACATGGAAAATATTTACAGAAACTCAAAAAGAACCGGAAAAGTGCTTTACGAAATACAGTTACAATGTAGTATGTTTGTTCACTACACAAACACTTAAAAGATACATTTTAAAAATACTTTTGAACTGGGCTTTTATTTTTAAAAAGTAGTATAATATTAGGTTTTTCACTAAAAATTGTTTGAAAAGAGATATAAATTTCCCCAATAAATTACTTTAGCCTGTTATATATGTCAACTTATTCTTTTAAAATACACTAAGAAAATCGTAAGAGTGAAAATAAATGTTATTAAAAGATTATCTTTTCGTAAGGAAAAAATTGAAACAAGAACTATATAGCACAACCAACAGCCACATTTTTTGTTGGTAGGTAACTCAACCTATTTAATGTTAAACTGCCGAAGTACATATTTATTTTTTAATGTTCTGATATTTTCAGAAATGATTGTTGCCTAACTCCTTGTGACATCAAATATTGGATGATGAATTGTTAAAATATAAACTTGGCTTACAGTCGGTGAACGAAACCTGGCATAAAATATTTATCTATTCATCTTGTGCTGACTCCCAAAATGTAAGAAACACAACACTACACACTAGCTTAGACTAATATGTGTATTTATGCACGCTGTTCTGTTTTATAAAACTGCGGACCTACCGTACTAGAATGAAACCTTGTATTGTGAATTCAAATGTAGAAATTTGGTTATAATCGGTCCAGTAGTTCTCGACATATCATAAAGAACATTATTTATGCTGTATTGTAAGCTTACAAA
This sequence comes from Medauroidea extradentata, assembly GCA_003012365.1. NCBI lineage: Eukaryota > Metazoa > Arthropoda > Insecta > Phasmatodea > Phasmatidae > Medauroidea > Medauroidea extradentata. Next base: position 24,475 of record PNEQ01071267.1, read on the forward strand.
ATGCTGTACATATCTAAATCATTTAGCCGTACTGAAATAAAAGTTTTGATAGGTCCTTAAATAAACATTGTATTTTGTTAGGTAGTTCTCGCAATATGACAAAAAAAAATATTTCACGTCGCGCTGTCTTCCAAACTGGTGGACCAACAATTCTCATATTCAGGAATTTTATAACAAAATAAGTTTTAATCGACCGTACAGTGTGGTTCTCGAGGAATGAAGACGCATCAATATTTTCAAATGTCTGCTTCCGAACAAAGTGTAACAATATTGTAACAAGGTACATAACACGTAACAATGTCATTGCATCACACACTACCGCATGTACGATGCGTCTAGTGTTTCCAGATAAATGTTTCCGCGTCAAGGGTTATTTGCTGCTGGTATTCTCACATTGCATGTCCATTAATGTGTTTCTAGCATATTTATATTTTATGAACAAACATTTCAGAAGTACATAATCTTGGACACAGCGGTTCATCTTAATAAGAATAAAGATAGTATAAAGAGGGAACCCGAGGGTCAGGGTATATCGTACCCCGGAGTGCAAACTTTACAACTACGCACCCGTAGACATTTGCTTACGTCAAAAGATGACATGGAATAAGGCCCTACAGTGAAGAAGCAATGGAAAGAGAAGGGCAGGGGTAGCAGATACCCCTGAGAGAACTCACTGAACAGCAACGTCATCCAACACGAGTCCCACATGCGAAAACTCGGTGACTGACCCCGCCGGGAATTGAACCCGGGTCGTCCTGATGAGAGGCAAATGCTCTTTTTGTGCAACACACGTACATTGGATCAAAATAAATCATTATGTCACTATCCTCAGAATGAAGAATTTGTTTTTCGATTAATGACATGGTTAGACCTCCGTAGTTCAGTTGTAACCTACTATACGATAAATGTAACTGCGATGACTTCAACGACGCACAATTGGTATTTTAGTTTGTGAAACACAAATAAGCAATAAGAACTAAGAATTTGAATTGTAGGGCGAATCTCGTCTTAGAACACAGTACCCAATGTTTTTAGGACTGCGTGTAAATGCCGGCCACTTCTTTTATCAGTGGTTATCGCTGTGCTGTGGATCGATGTACAGTCTAGGCAGCACTAAGGTACTCGCATGCATAAACGTCTGCCGGTAAAAGTAGAAATGTGTTTGTTTACATCAGGGTTATTCGGTATCAACAGCAGCCATAAACCATTATCCTGTAAAGGAAAATACCTGCTGCAAGTTATTTTGTGTGAAATGTCTTCGAACGGAATTATTTTTAAATTATTGTTTCAGAGTTTCCATGAGGGGTCTCGTGCGGGATTAACGCTTGCGTCGCGTAAATGTTGCATTAGAGCTCAATGGGAAATTACAGGAGCTTACTCACCCTTACTGATAATTCTGTGGTCGATGTACATGCTGCCGGTGAAAACGCCAGCAGCAGTCTCAATGAGGTAGCGCAGCCAAGTATTGCCACTGCCAGGAAAAGACACGAGGGCAGTCATGGGCAGTGAATTTGGCCTGGCAAAGTACACTCGGTACTTGCTGCAACTAATCGAGTGGCTCCAAGGCGAGTAAGACTTCCGCGCAGCATCAACTTCCACTCCATTCACTTCTGCTGAAACAACGTTAACAAAAGTGTGTACAGCGTTTTATCCCAGTATATCGTCTTTCAAATCCATTGTTCATTCACACTCGTTTCACCATGTAAAAATGGCATTGATAATTGGCACACTCTTTAAGATGGCTACTGGACGATATCTGTTTTTGGCTACAGTCGCGCCAAGATTCTGGGAGAGGTCTCTGTTCCCCTTCACATACTCCAGTTCCCGAAACGTCGTTCTTCTGTCTGGAAAACCACTGTGTTTTGTTTCGTACCATCGTTGTGTCGCATGTTGTTTTATGGTTCGTGTCTGATAAATACTGTGTTTTGTTTCGTGTCATCGTTGTCTCACGTGTTGATTTACTCATCGTGTCTGAAAAACTACTGGTTTTTGTTTCGTCTCATCGTTGTGGCGTATTTTATTTTATGGTTCATATATTTTCCCTATTTGTCCCTTTGCCTTACGCCTCGGTTTATTTAACCCGATTCCATTTATGGAATTTTATGTTGTGTATGTGTCCTGTTAACTAAATCATACTCTGCTTCTTTATGTTATTCTATTCTCTTTAGTTATCTTTGACCAACATCTACATCGCAATGGAGTATGTCCAAAAAAATAAATCCAGTCATGCACTCCCATTTCATTACTCTTTGAAAGACCATAATGATAGCGACTCCTGCACTCTGGCTCATCGGGTCTGAAACCCTACGTTACGGTTAAATGCAATGGATTGTTTAGTTATCTGACCTCCCACCATTATAATTAGTAACTTTAGTCTCGAACACCACCAATTACAGCGCAGTCATACACAATAGCAACGAAAAGAAGTAAAATAAATGTTGCATAATGGCTTCCCATGGATGGGCCAGAGAGTATCTCAAACGACCATGAAGAAATACCGATGCGTGATCGGACTTGGCGACTATGAAATTAAGAGATAAGTGTGAGATAAGAAATAAAAGGACGAATCAAAAACTGTGACGCGAGGATACATGGTGATGTGGTTGTATCCTGCTCGTGTCCCTGTGCCTGGAAGACGACTTTACCACATGACCCCACGACGACGAAAGGAGGGGTCCATGGTTCCAGTCCCAGAGAAGATGAGACAACCGATTACATGGCAACACAGGTGATGACGACTTCAAGGTTACAGGTAGACCCAAACCTGACACTGAGAGTTTGGAATCGCATATCAACAGTCAGCCACGTATTCCCCAAGGAGATACTACAATGAAGAGAACGACACGCCGATGTAGTTTTGTAGGTGTACATAGTGCTTACATGCCACATAACTGTAGCTATGTAGATAGATGGAGACTAGACATCAGGCCACTAGACGTAAGAAAGCTGCAATGCTTTCACCAGATGAGCAAAACATGCTGAGGTAAGTGGTGAGAGGTGTAAAGATAACACAGAAGAACAAGCAATCAGTTCGGCAACTGACATGTGGAACTAGCTTCGGTGGCGAACGACCCAGGTTTGAGTCGGAACACAGACAGCTCAGGTAGAAATATTTCACAGGTTAGTACTTCGCTGTACGGCATGTGCTTTTGGCAAAATCCTGCACCAGTTGGTTTACCGTCTTTTATGGAGATTTTAATGAATGAAATGAAAGGCATATGAAATAATTTTTTGCATAGAACTTATATGCTATTATGATTTATATGTAATCAAGTATAATTTACCGCAAGTCTCAATACCTAGCACAACTTTGCAATTCATCTCTAGTATATACACGAGGAATTTCTCAATTTTTAAATTCTAAAAATCGTATTTCTCCATTACCTAACACAGCATACGCAATTCGTTATCAATAAAGGCACATGACTGAATATAGTTTTCTTTCATTAGTTTACGTTCATTGAAAACTAGCCTTGAAAAATTGCGCTTGAATAACATATTTGCCAAGGTACCAGTCTCTAAAAAAAGCAACACAGTTTTATAGAGTCTTCATCGAGTATCGGTAGCATTCGGACGCACCCCATGGAGCTCCTTCATCGAAGCTTTCCCACGAGAACTACACTTTCAGCAGCGATCAACGTATAAATCCTCGGAGAATTAAGATACTACTTCGAAGGATATCCAGTGTTTTTCTATCGTGGGCGTTTCTTACCCTGGTCTTCACATAGTGGAACCACCGGTAGCGCAGCGCCTTGAGCCTAGCCAGTACACACCAGCTAACTTAATCCTGGTGTATATCTTCTGGGCTGAGGGTGGATCACTTCACTTTACTTCACTTTGACACAGTGTTAAATTATGGACTCAAATGAGACAGTTTACACAAGTGTAGGCACAGAGCATGCTAAAGTTTCAACACACATAATTAACATGAGTTCCTCAAGTGATCGAAAACGTGAGTCTAATGACTTACCAATTCAAGTCGAAAAAATTCCTGGCCTTAGTCACTACATAAAAACCATTGCTACTCCAAGTGACAACAACCAACAAAGCACTACTAGTGACAACACTACGAACACAACGGACACAGTAATTACCAACTCAGACCAAACACCGGTAGTTGAAATAGTTACAAATGCATCTCAAACAATGAAAACAGCACCCATAACAGTAATGCATAATCGAAACAAGCCTTACGACCTGCTGTGTGATGCACTGACACAGCATCACATTACATTCACACCCAAAAACACTGCTAGAGCCACAACAAATGTGTTCACCAGTGTGAAAGATTACCACACAGCCCTCAGCATTATCACTAAGGGTAAATACGAATACTTCTTTACTAGGCCAGAGCACCCCATAAAGCTAGTGCTAAAAGATATCCCAGCAGGGACCGATCCAGACAGGACAGTTTCTGATCTTAAAATACAAAACAGCCCGGCAATGGTTGTACACCAAATGCATAACAAATACAGTGAACAGCTGGACATGTTCCAACTAGAAGTCCCAAACAGCTGTGATGCTGCCAATAATATTACTAGTGTTAAGCCTACCAGTCTGTGTAGTGGACAACAAATACTCTAAAGGTCTCTTACTATGTACCAATTGAAACTTGTTTGGGCATGTAATGGCGCAATGTCGAGCAGCTCCTGTGTGTCGTTTCTGTGCAGGCTCACATAAGACAACAAACTGTAAGTCGGACAGAAGATGTTGCACACACTGCAAACAAGAGCATTGTGCAAACTATAAAGGCTGCCCTTACTACATCAGGGAAATCCAACAACGTTTCCCAAAAACAGGAAAAACATTCCAAGAAGCCAGGTAATAGTACTCTACAGTGGCAACACACAACACACTCCCAACCTCTACCACCAGTGCAAACCGAATAACAAACAGTTGGTCCCAGGAATAACTACTGGCCAAAGTATAGTGGTCAGTACTACGAACCTTAACCTCTAAAACCTCCTACTATACCTGAAAAAATGCACGAGTTCTACAAGAACAAATTCGGCCCACTCTCGACAGAGGACTACAACTATCAGTTTCCATGACCTGAGGACATCCCTTCTCGCAACCCTAGGATGAAAATAAGCCAAAAAACCTCAGGGGCCACAAAAGGGTAAAAAAAAAAAAAAAAAAAAAAAATCCTACTGCCCAACCAGCTCAGAACAGGCTGGAATAGGAAGATCACACTCCCATTGATGACCAAGTGCAGCAACAAATGGACTTGGAAATACAACAAACAACACCTACACAAACTAGTGAGGCCAACAAAGAGAGCCACTCTTCTTTACTCTCTCTGCAAATAAAACAATTACAACTACTCCTCTACTATCACTTCCAAAGCCACCACAACCAAATGGACAACTAACAGCTGAAGCACTAGAAAACAGCAATATGCTCTACAACACTGCATAAAACTGAGACAACTGCTAATGAAGCAGCCATGAAATCCGCACAATGTTTCTGCAACCTCATCACTGTCTGGACAGACCCGAACATACAGTAATCTCACAAATTGCAACAAGTGACAGACCTTGCCCTTAACATATTCTCAATTGTACAAAATGGAGTCAAACAACACTAGACATACTCTCATCACCAAGATAGCCACTTGGAATGCCAATGGCCTACTCAATAACACCAGTGAACTTCACAACTTTCTTTGCCAACACGAAATACAAATCATCGCAATAACTGAAACCCAATTAGAATGTATTGGTTTGTGGACATACGCCATTGCTCATGTTTTGTTGACCGAATTTGTATTGAAAGACAAAGTTACAAAATACAAAAAAACACATACAAAAAAGCAAAGAAACGTAAGACAAATAATCCCAAAGGAATTCCGTCCAGTTTTTTTTCTATTTTTTTTCCTTAATATATATATTCCAAGCAAGAATTCTAAAAATGGAATTCAGTCAAGAACCTTACAACACCCAAACACAAAAGATAGACACAATGATAAAGCAGAATCCCAATATGAGAAAAGATGGAAAAATACAAAAACAATGGACAGAGTACAGCAAATAAAAACAAGGGATAACACAACACAAGCTAAAATCAACGAAAAAATGCAAAGTTTCGGGGATTGCGATCTATCTCCGTCTTCAAGCTGATACACAACTGGTCGGAACACCAATGAGAGGTAAGTACCCTCCCAATTGGCTGAGAACCTTGTAGTGATGTTGGTTGGTGTTCTGCCGAGGCATAAATCTGTTTTTTATGTTTTATTTATTTAATTTATATAACACTGTTTCCTCTTTTATTAAAGGCAACCACATAATTATCAGTTCAATGCTCTGTTGGCTTATGTTGTTTTTGTTACAGGCTATAAAAATTGATTCTTTGATTTTCATTTTCATTCTGTCTTTTTACTGAGTTATTGGGTTAGCTGAGTCCCAAAGAATTTGGTGGTTATTTTCCCATGCATGTTCAGAAATTCTGGATTTCTGTATTTCACCATTTTTCGTGTTGTTCTTGTGTTCTTTGACGCGAGTGGCCAATGTTCTGCCAGTTTCACCTGTGAGAGCCACATTCGCATGGTATTTTGTATATGTATTCGTGGTTCTGTTGTATATCTACTGTAGATTTTGCTTTAGTGAGAATGCTTTTTACTGAGGAACTGGAACGTAATGTAGTTCGTAGGTCGTATTTGTTGGCCAGCCTTCTTATTTTTTCAGAGTCCACGGACACACAGAATAATCAGAGTGCCAGAAGTCTGCGGCGACTTCGCACTTTGGTGAATTTGATTCTCTTAACTGCTTCTCAATTATAAATCTGGGTTATTTGTTGGCCATAAATTCTTTTCTTAGGTGGCACTGTTAATCAATTAATGTTTTCTTGTCTGAGCAGATCTTATCTGCTCGGTTGGCTAAAGTGCGAACAATGCCGGACTTTGTACTTGTTGGATGGTTGGATTCAAAATGTAGGTATTGACCAGTATGTGACAGTTTCCTGTACACTTTAGTGCTGAGTTAGTGTTTTTTTTAGACAAGGGTATCTAGGAAAGGGATGCTATTGTTAGATTCTGTTTCATGTGTGAACTGTATCGATGGCCGCCATTTGCATCTTGGTGTTCCGACCTGCTGTGTCTCAGCCTGAAGACAGTGATAGATCGCAGTCCCCGAAACGTTGCATTTGTTTTGTATTTTTTGTGTTTCAACCAAATGAAAACACCTCGTCTTTGGAATTCTCCAAGACAATCAACAGCAACTTGAAGCAATTATTACAGCAACCACCTCAACAAGAACCAAAGTGTACAACAGGCAGAGAAATCAAACAAATACTCAAGAATGTCAACACCAATAAGACTCCGGGTGAGAATGGTAGTCTTCCCATAGTACTAAAATTCAAGACCAAGGGGTCTCGATTATAACAGCCTGCATTAATGGTATTTCCTGTACCACAACCTGGCCCTCATTTTGTAACCCTGCCAAAGTTATTCTGCTCCCTATACCAGGAAAAGATGCAACACTTCCACATATCTCTAGGCCCGTCAGCCTCCTCAGTTCACTATCCAAAGTTGCTGAAAAGGTGCTACCCAACAGACTACAAGTTCGCATTGACAGTAATCACATTCTACCTATCAGGTAGGTTTCAGAAGTAAACATTCAATAACAAACCAACTTACAATAATAACAGTACATATTACCAATGCCTTCGATTCCCTTGGATTTAGAATTTTAAATGTATAAACGACATTTTTTGTATTTTGGTATTTAAATTATGCTAACTTAAGTACATAAAACTGAAGTTTTATTATTAACGTTTCTAATTTATACATGCTTAATTAGTAAAAAAGATGCAACAAGGTTACTGTTGCCGAAAAAAAATCTTGCCCCCCCTCCCCCCCAAGAAAACCTAAAATGACGCCCTGGCTGGAGTCCCACAAGGTAGCATCCTCGGCCCCACACTCTTCAACATCTTCGTCGGTATAGTAAGAAAATGTAGGTTCCAGGACACCGACTTCTAGCTGTGGTGCGCGGTCCCACTGATGACTGCATCAACATGGCCGCCGTGACGTCCCTGTCCGCCATCTTGGTTGACGTCACGTCCACCATCTTGATTTTAGATTTAGATTTTTGGTTATTGAATTTTGGTTTTTTACGATTTTCACTTGTATTTCCCGCTCGTCGTCTGCTACGCAGCCTCCATGTTTGTTTACGTCGTCTGCTTGTTATGTCACTTTTTTTTTCGACTGACACTTATTTTGGTCTCCTCGTGACGTCATGATTACAACGGTGGTTGCTTGGCGGCGCTGGTGCACAACATTGTTTTCTCCGTTGTTTGCTAGGCGGCGCTGCAGTCGCCATGTTTGTTTTCTTCGTAGTCTGCTAGGCGGCGTTGGTATCGCCATGTTTGTTTACGTAGTTGTTTGCTAGAGTGTGTTAGGATTGCTGTTACTGGCGAAGCTGCTTGTGTTTGTACATGGGATAGTGGTCTTTATGATTTAATATTTTTATCAAGTTAAAAATTTTAGTTCGCCGGGTGTGGCATTCGATCTTGTAACTTTTAGTATGACATACACTCTAGTCGCCTCAGCTACAGATGCATTGGTGATAGTGCTAGTTTAAAAGTGGTATACATGAAAATAACTTTTCGTAGTAACTCGGATAAAATATCAGATGTATTTTAATATGCTAATACGATATTATGTAAAATTTATTTCTTATGTCATAGACATCTTTTAAAATTTTTTGTAAAAAATGGGTTTCCCTTAATAATAATTCCTTCTAGAATAGTTACTTAATGCGATTTTATTAAAATTATTTCTTATAGCATAGATGTGGTAATTGTTATATAAATATTTTCCTAAAGCATAGTTATGTCTTAAAACATAGTTATTTAGCTATGCATACTAAGTTCAAAACAAATTAAGAGATTTTCCCGCACGCACGCATGTAGACTAATGTTTTATTGTGCCCTATTTCAGTTTATAAGCATATATACGACCTCTTGTCAGTTTCTAAGCATATGTACCGATTATTTCAAAGCTATTTGACATTATGTCTACGAGATTCAAAGCTTTAACTCGTATTTAGACCGTGCATAAGTCTATATGACTAAAAAAACGCTCTGTCAGTTTTTAAGCATACCTAACGATGAAGCACTTATTATTTAGTACATTCATAGTTAAAATACGACTAGAAGAACGAGTCCGCGTATACTCGGCACAGGGGCGTACTCCCTAACAATCGACAGTTACAAGCGTGTCATTTACCGCGCAAAGTGGGGAAACATAGATGTCTGACGACACTAGCGCTGCCAAGTTGACAATGTGTGAAAAGCAGAAGATGACCGACTACGGCGCTATCTATTCGCCAATGGCAGAAGTAAAGTTCTGTGCTGGTTGTCTAGCAACAATTGTAAACATGTAAAATACCTTTACAACTACGACGGAAAAACGATTATAACATAGAGATGTCACGTGACGTCACCAATCGAGAACTACGCTTACGAGCTGACAGAATAGCGTAGGCAGTCATACCAACTTATTCTGTATCTAAATACATGTCTGGATTTTAAATTTCATTGACATAATATGTCAAAATTGTTTGAAAATAATTGAAAGATATACTTACGAACTGACAGAATGCGTAGGCAGTCATACCAACTTGTTCTGTATCTAAATATGTCTGCATTTTAAATGTAATAGACGCATGTAAAAATAGTTAGAAAATAATCGAGAACTGAGCTTATAAACTAACAGAGCACGCATTGTCATACCAACTTATTCAAGGAATTAATGTTTTTTAATTTTAAATTTCATAAACATGTGACAAATAGTTTGGAAATAATCGGGAACTATGCTTAAAAACTGACAAAGCGTGTATATAGTAATATCAACTTATTCTGTATTTAAATACATGTCCCCATTATAAATTTCCTAGACATATGTCAAATAGTTTGTGAATAATATAGAACTATGCTTAAAAACTGACAAAGCGTGTATCTAGTAACATTAAGTTAATCTGGTACTTAATATGTATTGGCGTTTTGAATTTCATACACATATGACTGATAGTTTGGAAATAATCGAGAACTGTGCTTAAAAACAATAGTTTGTTAATAATCGAGAAGAATGCTTACAAACTGAAAGCCTTAATCTAGTCATATTAACTTATTCTGGTACTTAATATGTGTTTACGTTTTCAAATTTCATAGACATATGACAAATAATTTGGAAACAATCGAGAACTATGCTTAAAAACTGACAAAGCATGTGCCTAGTCGTAGTAACTAATTCTGTATCTAAACAAGTGTCTGCATTTTCAATTTCATAGACATATGAATAATAGTTTGGATATAATCGGGAACTATGCTTAAAAACTGACAGAGCGCATACTTAGTCATATAATATTATCCTCGGTCTAAATACGAGTCAGCGCTTTGAATCTCGTAGACATAATATCAAACAGCTTTGAAATAATCCGTGCTTATGCTTAGAAACTGACAAGAGGTCGTATATATGCTTAAAAACTGAAATAGGAAACAACAAAACATTACATGCGTGTGTGCGGGAAAATCTCTTAATTTGTTTTAAACTTACTATACATAGCTAAATAACCATGTTTTAAGACATAACTATGTTTAAGGAAAATATTTATATAACAATTACCACATCTTTGCTATAAGAAATAATTGAAAAAAATCTAATAAAGTAACTATTCTAGAAGGAATTATTATAAAAGAAAAACTCTTTTAATAAACATTTTTAAAATAAGTATATCGTATAAGAAATACATTTTACATAAAATCGTATTAGCATATTAAATCAAATCTGATATTTTATGTAAGTTACTACAAAAAGTTATTTTTATGTATACCACATTTAATCTATCTCTATCTTCAATGCTTCTGTAGCTCAGTCAACTATAACGTATGTTATATCTGCTAACACGAAGGTTGCAAGATCGAATCCCACACCCGGCGAACTGAAATTTTTAATTTTATAAAAAATTATATTTTAAGGACCACTATCCCATGTACAAACACAAGCAACTTCATTAACTGCAACAGCGAAGCTAATGCACTTTAGCAGACAACAACATAAACAAACATGGCGACACCAGCGCCGCCTAGCAGACATCGAAGAATACAAACATGGTGACTGCAGCGCCGCCTAGCAGCCATTTAGAAAACCAAGTTGTACACCAGTGCTGCCTAGCAGCCAACGTTGGAATCATGACGACACGAGCGGACAAAAATAAGCGTCAGTCAAAAAATATGTGATGTCACAAGCAGCCGACAAGCGGGAAAAACAAGTTACAATCGAAAAATAATATAATTCTAAAACAAAGAATCAAAAACCCAACATTAAAATCCAAAAACAAGATGTCGGACACTTTCGTCATCCAAGACAGCAGACAGTGACGTCATGGCGGCCATGTTGTTTGCGTCACCAGCGGGACCGCGCACCACAGCCAGAAGCCGGTGTCCTGGAACCTAATTTTCTTACTACTTACGTCCATGACTTCCCTGTAGTGTCCAGAGCACACATGGCCTGTTATGCAGACGACACCATGCTGTTTGCCAGCTATACAAGAGCTTACCTGGTAGTGTGTAAAGTGCAAGAAGCACTTGAAATGTTTCAACAATGGTTTATAGATTGGAGAACGGCAATCTGAAGCAATTATATTTGCGAGATTCAAAATACCCTGTAATTTACGAACACCACAACTTTTTGGGACAGACATTGATTAACAATCCACTGTAAAGTATCTGGGTGTACACAAAGATGCAAAACTTATCTGGTGCAGACATATAACAGCCAAAGTCTCTGCTGCTTACTCCAAAATGGCTAAGATGTACTTACTCCTAAATGTAAAAAGACAGATGTCACCACACAATGGGAAAATCCTGTACACAACCTGCATTCGCCCAATAATGACATATGCAGCCCCAGCTTGTGGCTATGCAGCTAAAATGCATATGCGAAAGTTACAAGTCGTGCAAAGCAAGGCTCTCCGAAGAGTAGCACGTGTACCCAGATATGTGCCTACAACTACAACACAAAGAACTGTCCATCGATAAAATCATGAATACAATATTGAAACAGGCTACTGCCTTCTATAAATCAAAAGTAAACCACCCAGATCCTCTCGTCCGCCGACTGGGTTGCTACAACGCCGAAGACATTTGGAAGTACAAAAGGCTACAATTCTTTTGGTTCCTAAGCCAACATAAACAGTGTCAAGTTTCCACTCAACAAACATTGACAACCCAATACGTGTGTGTTTCCAAGACTCTTTCTGAGCATACAGTTCGTTCCAAATGCTAATGTAAATATCTTCACATTCTTAATCTTTTGTAAACATTTTTATTTCAACAAGTGCATAGTATGTAGTTTTACATACTTTCCATGCAACTGCTAAACGTATACCAACCACAGTGTCATATTACACCTAATGAACCACAATATAGGCACCAACCATAGTGCATGCTAGTGCAAACAAGAATGGGAAGATGTTAATGTGAAAAGCCAACATGCAGACCAGAGAATCGCCAGGGCGTTTGCCTCGGTGCCTCAAGCATTCTTCAACTTCACCCAGTTCTCCACATACGTCGATGACCAAGTCAACTCGCCATGTTTCTTCAGACTAAGGACCTGGCATCATCTCGACCTCTACAGCAGAAGTCATCGAAGATCACCACTACAGTCAAAACTTCCAGATCAGCTGGCAGCTCAAGGAATCACAATTCTGATGTTCCAAGTAGCAGGTCAGCAGGAGGTCCTCTCCACTGTTTCATCTCATGGCCTAGCCAGGTCAACTCCTCTACACCAGGCATGATTGCAGCCTTTAAGTGCACAGCACCAAATTAAGCTCCAGCCATACCTGACCAGGTGGCGAGGGACCCATGCTTTTAACGCTAGGTGTCGGCAAAAATATTTTATATGGGAACTTTTTCACAGCATTCCCGGGAGGGGGGGGGGAGTGCGTCATACTTTCTGGGGGGATGGGCACCCCTGGCTCATTGGATGTAAGTTCACAGTTATTTATTTTGTTTAAGTAGGTCAGTTGGTTTTCACTATTTGCATGGCAGTGTAACAAGCAAATTATAACTTTGACGCCCCGTTATGAGGAAACTATGAGAGCTAAAATTATTTCGTAATAGTAAAATGTACTCACATGTATCGTCTACAAAACTATCAATTTTTCATAAAAATATAAAATTATGATTATATCGCACATGAACACCCTTAAGTCCACTACTTGTTGCACTAGCACTCGGCAGCGATGAAGCCTTATAAGGTCTGACGCATGCCAGTGCACTTCCTGGTCAGCCATGATTTTTACCAAGGCTCTTGCTCTTGGTACTTTTGGCACCAGAAAGTGCTATTAACATGTTACTTTCTTTTCAAAAACGACCACACCATAACACAACAGTGAAGTGCCTGGCACTCACAGCTATAGGGAAATCAGGCACCAACCACACTTGGGGCTGGTTTCACCAAGCAAGTTTACGCGATTTAATTTCGATTAATCAGCACTTAAACTCGATTATACAAGTTTTGGGATTCGCCAAGCAGTTAAACTCGATTTTCTCGCCATAAGCAAGTTAAAAATTTAACTCCTCGATTTTGGCTTGGTAACTTCGCTAAACTCGCTTAAGTTAAAGAAAAATTACGTGATCACTTCGTAATTTGGCATTTGAAGACAATACAGACGATGAAGACTTTATTTCTGTGTATCAACCTCTCCGGATTCGAGAAAGAAATAATTATTTTGACGAATATGATACAGACTTCCGAATACGTTTCCGCTTGACAAAACAATCGGTCCATTCACTTTTATGATACATATGAAGTTACGTTTAATGTTTGGTATTTTCAGGTTAACAAAAACTATACAGACAAGAAAATAATGCAACAATTTTGTGTAGATAAACGTTAAAGAGTACAATATTTGCCTTTACAGCAATAAACTAATGTAAATTATATTTGCTGGACCATCTTCACCTGGTCTTTCTTGCTCCAAAGTCACTTAGAGGTGCCTAGCCACCCTAGAAAGTATGACGCAAACACTCTCCCCTCCCCATCAATAATGTCGTACTTAAGTTTCCCAATGAAAAAATTTCTACATAAACAAACACACATTCGTCAATCTCCGACAAGAGTTCGGGTATTTCCGACACAAGTAAGACAACTCAGCTCACACAACTCATCGTGCAGCCAAGTTTAACTAATCTCTGGTAACTTAAACTCGCTGTGTTGTTGGTGGAACGCATCACTAACTTAAACTCAGGGTTAACTCTTCATCGAATTTTGATAATCTCGCTTTGAAACCAGTCCTTAGACAACACGACACTACATCACGCCAGTCCCAGTGGCTGGTGGGAGATTCATTCCCTGCCGACACAACTACACGTAATTTATTAATTATGGCAACAACTCCCTTCCAGCCTTAAATACGGATCCGGGGTCCAGCTACCACAGATACACACGCCCCGCTGCCAGTTCAACGATTTATCAACTAGTCAGTCGGGGTGCACTTGTTTTACGACACACCCAACGAGTTATGGGAACTTCGGTTCCCGGTCTCGTGACTGTACGGCCACGGTTGGCATATGAGAATTTGGTGGCGGTGCCCATACTCAGTCTGCAGTGGCTCCTCGGACTGTGTATGTTGCTGAAGACGGGGACAGATTGCAGTTTCCGAATCGTCACGTTTTGCTTTGTCGCAAGGAGCCAATTGTGTTCATATGTTTTTTATTGTCTTACTGTCCACAGTTACTATGTTATTTGTTTTCGTTCGCATTACTCAATGTGTCTATGTTTCTGCTGTGTCGTCTACATCCAGTTTTTTGTCGTTAGTTTGATTTGTCTGTTTGTTGTAATAATCTTTTGTCTGTTGTTTCGTACTTACTGACGGAATTCCATTTGCGGAATAATCTGCGTTAATTAGTATTTGTTTTTTCCTTGGTTTAATTTTCGGTGCTTAGGTGCTTGTTTATGTTGTCTTCCTGTAAATCACTGAGTGAATTACTTGTGGAATTGTATAAGTTTACCTTTGTTCGCCAACTGCTAACAAAAGTGAAATATTAGAAGTTTACCTTTGTTTGCCAGTTGCAAACGAAGTCATTTTGTTTGTTTACTTGTCTGTTTGTGCGTATTCTCTGGTTTTCTGTGACACAACATTTGCTGCAATGGCGCATGTCTAAAATACTTATGTAGTTTGTAACTTGCCACCATTGCAAGAACCGTTCATAAATAACAATGATTTAGTGACTTGGTATTCCTAAATTTACACAAATTTTTCTAAGAGATTAAATTATTTACGGTTGAAATGCACTACAAGCAGGACATCTGCAATATTTTGTAACACACCACATTTTCGTCACTGGCTAGACAGTAGCGTAGTATAGCCGATTCAATTGCAGGAGCCTAGGAGCCGAATCCCAGATTTGTTCTGTATTTTATACTCTTTTTTGTCAGGCTGTTCATCCACCATCTTGATCAATGCCCGCTGTCTTAAAACCTAGCTACCCTCATTGGCTCCACCCTCCATCTTGTTTTTTTATTAGTTTTATAGTTGTCCTCTAGGTAGGTCTGCCAGTAGTTACTGATCATCACCTAGATAGCGTTGATTATTAAGATATTGGTGCTGAGTCTTTCCACCAGGAGCGCTAGTAGCTATACCAATCGTCTTGGTTCCAGTGTCGTCTGCTAGATAGCATTAGTATTGTTTGTACTACTGGTTTAGTCCGTCTCCATTTCCAAGTATCACCATTAAGAGCGCTACCGCACCTAACCTAACCTAACTTAACTTAACCTGGCCTGTCCTTCTAACAGATTACACTTCTAGACTGGTTTCTGCTCTTCCTTTAACCTAACACTTATTTTCCCATGTATGTCTGTCTTGTATCATAGTACACTGCTAGGATTTCTTCTGGTTTGTTGCATTCTCGTAAGGCATTGAATATGTTCCACTTGTGTAGGTCTTAGAATATTTTTTTTCTGTAAGCTCTTTATAAGTAATGTAGGGTAGTATTATTTTACCTCTAGTAATACATGTCTTATTCTAATTCTTGTAATATGTTATTCTTGCTTTGCTTTGTCAGGGCTTGGTAGAATTTAAGTTACGGCTAGGCCATTTATTTAATATGTTTTTAATGCTGAAATCATAACTTAACCTGAAGTGTTTTATACTCATGTTATCTTTTTTTCTCTCTCTCACTCCTTGTCTCCTTCCCTCTCTCTTACTCTCCGTCCCTCTCTCTTACTCTCCCTCCCTCCCTCTCTCTCCCTCTCCTTCCCTCTAGGATATTGCATGTTGGTTTTTCTGTGTTAGACCTTTAAACACTGTTTTTCGTTTTATTATATTTGGTTTGAGACATTTTCTTGTGTGTTGAACTTTGGTATAGGATTTCTAGTATAGCACAGAAACTTTTCGTACTTTGGTTTAAGTATTTTTCTTGTCTGTAAGTAATTGTGTTTGGACTGAATATTTTTTGTATATAGAAGTGTGGTGTCCAATTTTCAGTGTTGATAATGTGTCCTTCTCAGACTTGTGTACATACTATTAGTGTTCTGACTTTGGACCTCAGTGTTTGTATTTCCCGCGCACAAGCTTGGTACGCACCTTCAACTGTTTACCAGGTGCTAGAGTTGGCACAACTGCACAGGAAGCAAAAGAACCAGTTGTGAACAAGACAATATGGCGGTAAGTCATGTTGCGGTTCGCTGCTGTCTATCGGTTGAATTTTTGTGGCATCGTTGATGATAACTAGTACTTCGTTGTGTCGTGTTCAGTAATGTTTATGGAGAAACATTATTTGGTCCTCCGGGCCAGATCGTGACGGTTTTTTTGTTGTTTTGTGGCGTGTTGAAGTCGGGCGTCGGTCGGTGCTTCGACACAGAACAGACTCGTTCGCAGTGCCGTAGTTGGTGTTTGTGTGCTTCGTACTGCAAGAAAACACGTTTTCTGGCAAGAAGATTATAATGGACGTGTACATATTTCAGCCCTTTGTGTGCACGTGTTCTTTATTCAGTTCTTTGTTTGCACGTGTTTCATTTTTGGCCTTTGTGTGCACGTGGGTGTACTAGCGCCGTTGTTTTAGTCTTGGGACTTCTCTCGTGAGTTGACTCTTGTTTCACTTTCCGAAATTTTCTCTGGTACGTGTGTTAGCAATTTATTGTTCATCGGCGTCGTTCTGTAGTTGGATTGTATTATTTATATTTTTTTTTGGCTCACGTTTTTTGGCCTTAAGGTTATGTCGCATTTGGTTGTAAGCTTTCTTGGATAACTTAACCCTATTGTACGTGTCCTTCTGCGGACTTTCGGCATGAACACTTTTGGATAGGTTTCTGTCACCAACTTTGTTTCTAGTGTCTGGTGGTAGGTTGTTGTTTCTTTGGAGTTGTATTGTGATTCCTTGTTGTAATGTCAAAAATGGCTGAAGCAAAAGCAGCCTTGTTACGGCTTCATCTGGCAGAGAGTCGCCTTAAGCGTGCCCATGATCTGGCTCAGATCGTTATGAAAGAGCCATCCAAACGTAATCTGTTTCTTGTCACCACCTGTGATCTGTCTAAGGTAAGAGATAATTTTGATACTGATTTTGTTACTGTGCAGTTGGCGGTGGATAAGTTGCCAGATGTAGATGCTCAGGAACATGCTGGGCGCATGGCAGAATTTGAAGAGAAGTATTTCTATGTAATGGAGATGGTAGCTGCACTCACAGAGGAATCAAAAGCCCAGGTTTTACCCACAGTTAAGGCCCACCAATCTAGGGTAGCCTTACCTAAAATAACTCTGCCCAACTTTGATGGTGATTGTAGGCAATGGCCTAATTTTTGTAACCTGTTCTCCACTTTGGTGTCTGAGAATGCTGATTTGTCAGAAGTTGAGAAACTTGCATATTTGAAAGGTGCACTTCAGGGGGAGCCTCTTGGTATGATCCAGGCATTAACCATGTCTGAGGCTAACTTTAAGGTTGCTTGGGATCTGTTGGTGGAGAGGTATGAGAACAAGCGACTAATTGTTAATGTTCATGTAGAGGCATTGCTTCATGCTCCATCAGCATCATCCAACACTCCTGCTTCATTGCGTCGATTGCTGTGCATCATTACAGAGAATGTTTCCGCTCTTAAGGCTCTTGACGTTCCGGTAGATCAGTGGGATTTAGTGTTGCTTCCCATCCTGTGCAAGCGTTTAGATGCCCAGCTCCAGACACAATGGGAGCTCTCACTTGGTCGTGAGTTACCTACTCTGACAGAATTTGTTTTTCTTCCTTGATCGACATTGTCGTGCCCATGATACGGTGAGTTCGGCAGCTAGCAAAAATGCTGGGGCTTACACTACGAAGCCCAAACCTCCACTCACAGTGCCCCTTTGGAGACAGCCTCGTAATGAGTCCCACAATCAGTCATCCAAATGTTTGGTGAGTTTCGACAAAATCAAGTGTTGTCTGTGTGAGGGTGCACACGAAGTGTTCAAATGCTCAGACTTCAGTGGCCGAACCCCTAGACAACGATATTCCATTGTCAAGGAACGCAAGCTGTGTTTAAACTGCCTTTCTCAGTCACATCGTTCCAAGACCTGTCCGTCACCATCATCGTGTCGTCATTGTGGTGCCCGCCATCACACATTACTCCATTCTGAAGCTGACGCAGCAGAGAAGGGTACCGGTAGTCCATTGTTGCAGCCGGAGTCTGGCTCTTCTTGTTCTGACACTAGTCCTCCCTCTCTATCTGCTGTCACTCCAGTTTCGTCGAGTGCCTCTCCAGTTGTGCTCCTGTCCACAGCCCAGGTCCAGGTATAGATTCCAAGGGCACACCTCATGTTGTTAGAGCCCTTCTGGACACAGCCAGCCAGGCTAGCTTCGTCTCTGAGCACTGCTGCCAAAGGCTTGGGTTGGTTCGTAAGAAGACTCATCTTCCCATACAAGGATTATCAAATGCAGTGGTCAATGTGGCAAGGTCATTTGCTTCTGTCATTGTGACCCCTTGTGGAACTCCTGACTTGCAGTTTGCAGTAGATGTGTTTGTCATCCCACGTATAACCAGTAAGCTTCCAGGTGTTCATTTGTCCAGTGAGGTGCGCCACTCTGTAGCTCACCTGAAACTAGCTGATCCTGAGTTTGATGTTCCTCGTTCTGTGGATCTTCTCATAGGGGCTGATCTTGTACCTCATTTCCTGGCTGGAGGTAAAATTGTAGGCTCTCCTATGGCTCTCGACTCCATCTTTGGTTGGATACTGATGGGCAAGGTCGAAGCTGAAACCCCTGCACCATCTTCAGATTAGTTTTGCATTTCTCTGTTGACAATGAGCCCCCTGGAAGAGGTTGTGAGGCGATTTTGGGAGATTGAGGAGTTCCCACCAGCAAACCACAAATCGGTAGAAGAGGTGCAGTGTGAAAAACTTTTCTTAGAGACTCACAGTCGAGAGGCTGCTGGTAGGTACATTGTGTCTCTACCTTTTCGTGCGTTGACACCGGAGCTAGGTGCATCCCGGCCACAGGCAGTGAATCGGCTGCTTCGTCTGGAGCAGCGTTTTGAAAGGGACCTGGCACTTAAACGGAGATATTCAGACTTCATGCGGGATTACCTTGCAGAGGGACACATGGAAAGGGTACCTGTGTCAGAACTGTCATCCTTACCGTCCTACTACATTCCACACCATTGTGTAATTAAGCCCGAGAGCACAACAACAAAGCTTCGTGTTGTGTTTGATGCTTCTTCTAAGAGCTCAACAGGGGTGTCTCTCAATGATACGCTGCTTATTGGACCCAGGCTGCAGCAGGATATTATTGATGTTTTATTAAAGGTCAGGCTGCATATGATTGTGTTCACAGCCGACATTAAGCAGATGTATCGACAGATAGCGGTATGTCGCAATCATCAGGATCTTCAGCGCATTGTTTGGCGTTTCAGTGACAGTGATGTGGTGGAAGATTATCGCTTGAAGACTGCTACTTAGGGTGTCTCCTCTGCTCCTTATTTGGCGCTCCGTACCTTGCAGCAGTTGGCTGAGGATGAACAGGAGCAATTTCCCATTGCAGCTAAGGTGTTGAAGTCTGATGTCTACATTGATGACGTGGTCACTGGTGCTGATTCTGTTGAGTCTGCATTGGCCCTTCAGAGGGAGTTGATTTCGCTACTCGCTGCTGGTGGATTCAAATTGCGAAAATTCGTCAGCAATCATCCAGCCTTACTTGATTGGCTTCCAGAGGAAGATGTAGAAGCTCCAGAAGTCCTGTCGTTGGATCAAGACAGTCAGGTAGTGAAGGTGCTCGGGTTGCAGTGGAACCCTACTGTTGATTGCTTTTCATACAAGATACGGCCTAGTCATAAAGAGGCTACCAAAAGGAACATCTTGTCAGATATCGCCAGGATATTCGATCCCCTTGGGTGGCTCTCTCCACTTGCCATGTTTTCGAAGCATCTCATTCAGACCCTCTGGCTGGCGAAGTTGGATTGGGATTCCAAACCTCCTTGTGATGTTGTCCGAAAGTGGACACAATTTAACAGTGAACTCCCGCTTATAGCATCAGTTACTGTTCCCAGGCAGGTCATTGGCCCTGCTGGGTCTTCATACCAGTTACACGGATTCTCTGACAGTTCCAAGACTGGTTACGCTGCAGTGGTTTACTTACGTCTTAACACACAGAATGAAGTTACCACACATTTGGTTGCAGGCAAATCAAAGGTCTCTCCAGTCAAAGTACAGTCCCTTCCACGGTTGGAACTTTGCGGAGCCTTGTTGTTGGCGCGGCTGCTTCATCATCTGGCAGAGTTGTTTGCTCCTGTTATCACTTTGTCATCCATCACTGCTTGGACCGATTCACAAATAGTTCTATGTTGGGTAAACTCCTCTCCGCATCATCTGAAGACTTTTGTTGCGAACAGGGCGAGCGAGATCCAGGAGCTCACCAAGCCAGCTTGGTGGAAGCACGTACCTTCAGAGTCCAATCCTGCTGATTGTGCTTCTCGTGGCTTATTGCCCTCGCAGCTAGTTGGACATCACTTGTGGTGGAGTGGTCCTTCCTGGTTACGTGAACCATCTCACCAGTGGCCCTCCACCTCTCAAGGTGTGATTTATGACCCAGCGCTGCTAGAGCACAAGGTTATGGTTTTGGGAACATTTGTGCCTTCTGACCATTTTGAGAGGCTACTTGCTCGTTTTAGCAGCTTGGCGAAGCTTGTAAGAGTGATGTCATTAGAGCTGCATTTCATCCAGAATTGCCGCAATCCTCGTGTGACTCGCCTTACCGGGCTCTTGACTCCCAGCGAGTTAGACAGGTCCCTTGATATGTTGATTTTGAATGTGCAGTCTGTTGCATTCAAGGATGAGCTTGCATCTGTGCGAAATGGTCACCGTTTAGGGCCTCAGCTTCGAAAACTGGTTCCATTTCTTGATTCTGCCGGTCTGTTGAGGGTGGGTGGTAGACTCCAGCATTCTGATCTCCCCTTCACTCATAAGCATCCAGCGCTGCTCCCAAGGTCCAATGTGTTGACGGACCTCATTATTAGTCACTATCATGAACTGAATCAGCACCCTGGTGTTCACACTTTGCGAGCTCTGTTGAGGGAGAAAGTTTGGATCTTGTCTGATAAGCAGGCTATCACACGGAGACTGCGCCATTGTGTACGCTTCTGGAGAGCAAGACCATCACCCTGCACGCCTCTTATGGGTAATCTACCTTCCATGAGAGTTCAACAGGTGAAGCCCTTCGCTAGGGCAGGGGTGGACTATGCAGGACCTATTCAGATAAAGGCCAGTAGGATGCGTGAGTCCCCCTTGTTGAAGGCCTATTTGTGTATTTTTGTTTGTTGTGCCACCAAGGCAGTACATGTGGAAGTAGCCTCGGATTTGTCCACTGATGTCTTCTTAGCTGCTTATAAACGGTTTGTATCTCGCAGAGGAAGGTCACCACACATCTACAGTGACTGTGGGACAAACTTCATTGGTGCCCACAACTACCTGAGAGAACTCCAGCAGCTCCTTGCATCACCTACTCACCAGAACAGGGTTTTCGAGACCTTTGCACCACTCGGAATAACTTGGCATTTTAACCCCCCTGCTGCTCCACACTTTGGTGGCTTATGGGAAGCTGGAGTGAAATCTTTTAAGACCCACCTGGTACGTGTCATTGGGGAGCAAACTCTAACCTTTGAGGAGTTGTATACTGGGGTTGTGCAGGTGGAAGCTGTCTTGAACTCCAGACCCTTGTGCCCTCTCAGTTCGGACCCTAATGACTTTGCTGCTCTGACTCCCGGACACTTCTTAACTCTTGAGCCCCTTGTTGCTGTACCTGAACCCAATCTTGCCGAGGTGACCTTGAACAGGCTTCAATGCTGGCAGTTGGTAGAACGCATGCATCAGGACTTTTGGCTACGCTGGCACAAGGAGTACCTTCATACCCTCCAGCAATGCTTAAATTGGCTGGAGCCTGGCTCAAGTGTTATTCCGAACCAACTTGTGGTAATCAAGGATGAAAGACTACCTCCACTACAGTGGCGCCTTGCACGTGTGGAGGAACTCCATCCAGGTGGAGATGGCATTACAAGAGTCGATACGGTGTGCACTGCCAATGGAGCCTTCAAACGTCCGATAGTGAAATTGTGCCCCCTACCTGAACAATGTTAACTATTTTGAAACTGAAGCATTTCAAGGTGGGCGGTGTGTTTGGACTGAATATTTTTTGTATATAGCAGTGAGGTGTCCAATTTTCAGTGTTGATAATGTGTCCTTCTCAGACTTGTGTACATACTATTAGTGTTCTGACTTTGGACCTCAGTGTTTGTATTTCCCGCACACGAGCTTGGTACGCACCTTCAACTGTTTACCAGGTGCTAGAGTTGGCACAACTGCACAGGAAGCAAAAGAACTAGTTGTGAACAAGACAATTTGGCGGTAAGTCATGTTGCGGTTCGCTGCCGTCTATCGGTTGAATTTTTGTGGCATCGTTGATGATAACTAGTACTTTGTTGTGTCGTGTTCAGTAATGTTTATGGAGAAACAAATTGTATATGTTTTTTATTTAATGTTTTGTCCGTATCTAGATCTTGGAAATACTGTTTTCCTTAATCTTCCATTGTAACTATTTTCTACAATTAAAAATCTGATGTTTTTCCATAGGTGTCGGAACTACTTTTACCCTGGTGTCGGTGCTAATAACTATTTGTTTAGGCCCTGAAATATTTTACTTTATGTTATATGTACGTACTTTTTAAACTAATAAAATGTGTTTAGTTGTGTTTGATCGATGGTTCTCCAGTTATATGATTTTATTTATGCTACTTTACACCGACCTTATGTTGGAATAGGAAAATAACAATACCATTGTACCAAAATATGGAGTATTTTGTACCAGTCAACATATATTAACGTAGCATTTTGTCACCTAACCATGCACTAACTCTACCTTTTCCTGACACAGTTATGAACTCACTAATTTTGCTTTTGAGAAACACGTTTTCACAATAAAATACAACAAAATATATTTTTTTAAGAATTTTATTGAGTCAATTTATTGTTTTGTATACGTTTCTATTCAATATCATTCTCGAGATGTTGTGAGACATCATGTCTAACTGGCAGCTGTACTCAGCAATGCGGCGGTGTTCCTTGTTTTCGCAGTGTAGTCACGAGAGTCTAGTCATTTCTGCAGTAGTCTTCTAGTAGCTGCTAGTAGTCAACCACACATCTCTTCATTGCAGTCCTCCAGCAGTATGGGTGTTGTGTTTCAGCATATTTTGCAGGCTTATTTGGTATAGCCAGGATGCAGGGAACTGTCGGGAGAGAAAAAGTTTAATCACATTAATGATGTTCAGTAGATTTTGTTAGGAAATAGTATGATAAAGTGACAAACTTTAAGAGAAATAGTATAATGAACATGACTTACCTTCAGCTAGAGTATCCATGTGGTAGAGTGTTTACTCCATATTCGCACATACATTGCTTGTCGTCTAGCCAAATAAGCGCCAGTTTGTTGCTACACTCGGAATATAGTTGCTTTTTCGTGATCTTATACTATGTACAGTTACTCGCATAGCCTTCTCTCTGTTCAGAGCTCTGATGTAGTCCTGGAAGGAAATTTTCTTTTTGATCACACATTTCTGAATTCCGTTGGCATTTTTGCATACATTCTCGCAGCACCTGTAGGCATACATCTTCGCTCGCAATCCTACAAACTCAGTCATAGGCACACCGTTACATTCGTCTTTGAATTTGCCTATAACCTTTTTGTTTGTAGGTGAGTAGCATGGATGGTTGACAGGATAGGATGATATATCGAATTCATCATGGAAGTCAGGATCGGTGAACGTGTCTTGATAAAAGTCACCCGTTCGTATCTTGTAGATGAAACTGTTGGTGTCCATGTAGGCCAACTGCAAATCATCACTGTACTTAGCCTTATAGTGAACGATATAATTCTTCTTATCTATCAATGTAGTCATAAGTTTCTTCTGTGATGATCGTGGAGGACATTCGTTTATCGGCAGAAATTGTAGATCTTTGTGATCCTTGTGTAGTTCAGGAGGATACGTTACATCACATTCAATGATGTATCCCTCAGGAGAAGTGTCCGGCACACTCATTATGTCTAGGTCGGTACTGGACCACTTGAAATTTCTTATAGGTAGAAGCAGACTCATAGCCCAACCATACAAGTTATTAGCATCCAGGTATGGTAGATAAGTTTCTGGCTGCATAGGATTGTATTTCTCACCATCATACTTGTTGTTAGAAACACAATATCGCTTCACGCACTGGGCCACACTCCCTCGAATACCTCTCTCGAGATACAAGTACATGCCATAATCTGTCAGAAGTTAGAGTTTCACTGATGTTGCCTTCAGCATTGCATCGAATGCATATCCGGGCAAACTTACATAATGCACGCAGTCCAGTCCGTATGTTTCTAGGCAGAGGCTGCGAAAGTTCTCAAATACATCTTCAAGTAGGAGGACATCTGTTTTCAAGTAGATGTCGGAGTAGTTCTTCAGAGTTTTGCAAACGAATTTCTCCCACACAGCATGTGCATGTTCGTAGTCTGGATCACTAATGTACGTATCTGTCAGTCGATTGTAGAACTTTTCCTTTGGTGGTAGCTCTGTCTCTTCTAATCTTCCGATACTGTAGACGTAGTCGTAGGGAAACACCCCCTTCCTTCTTACTAGTTCAAATTCATCAGTAATGAAGAATTTCACAGTGTTGCAGAACTTTGCGGCAGGCAGATGTTGTGCTAATGTCGCCTGGCTGCTAGCCATGAAACGAAAATTGTCGATAAATTGTATGGTGACCTTGTCACCGAGTAATTTTCCAAATGTAATCACTTTTTCTTCATTGTGTGAGATGATGGTAATATCTTTGCTGTCATATGCCAGTTCTCTGAAGATAAAGTTTTCATCATATGCTAGGTTGTGAAAAAATACAGGAAGTTTCTTCGGGCGTCTTCTGAGCTAGTTACATTGGTTACAGGCTGCACCAATGTACTTTCCACTAAAGTTACAGTGGTCACGCACCTTCACATTGCTTTTACTGAAGCTCCCACTACAGTGACAACATATGTTGGTCTGGAGATATGCTGCATTTTGTGACGGTGTTAGTGGCACCGTCTTTAATGAAGTGTCGTAGATCATCTTCACATTTCTACCTATCTCAACGATTTTATCAACAAAAATCTTAGGTACATCCTGTCCTGTGTAGATTATAGGTTCTTGAGGCAGTTGCATCGTCAATTGTGATGGTATGACATTATTGTCAATTTGCACAAAAATACAGAAGCTATATGCTTCATGCTTTTGGTATGCCATGGTAAATGCCGTCTCAGGATCAGGTTGACAGGCCTGAACTGGTATCAATGCAGCTTCAAAATCAGAGTACACAACAATCGGTAGTTTAGTTTTGTGTTGTATGTTCTTGAAACATAGCACTGGAGGCCTGCCATCAGGCTCTAGCTGTGGCATATCAACACGAAGTGGTGCATTGCTCGTGCAATATTGCCTGTGTTCAGTCAGACATTGCTCACCATCCAGTTCAGATACTCGCTGTTGATCGTCAAAGTGTACCAGGCATCGCTTGCAGGTGTAGAATTTGTGGCCATGTGCTGTCTTCTGAGAACGGACGAGTCGAGAGAAATTTGAAATGTAACTGTAGTTGTTGTTATCTTCATCTGTCAAAAGCAACAAGTCGATATGATCGACTTTTTCTTCGTCTGTTACTCTGAGGGAGAATACCTTTTCTGACTTCTCGTCCAGGCAATAAACGTTGATTGATGTCTCAGGATTCTTCTTTTCAAAAGTGCTGATTTCTCTTACTGGTGTCGGGAAAGTAATCTGTAAAGTCATACCTAGCTTGAGCATGTTAATATCGCTTGTTCACTCTTTCTGGGTTATTTCCTTCTATGAGCTTCGCTAACACAGCCCATTTAAAACATTCATTGTCATTATTTCTCGGATTAATGACTGCTCTTTTCGTCTTTATGGAATCTGGCAAGTCGATCCATGACGATGCTCTCAGTGGGTCGAGTTTGTTAACTCGTAGCTGCAGAGACTTGACAGAGACGAGCGTCCAACAAGACTCCTTCTCAGAATATTCACGCTCTTCAGTACATAGATTCAAAATACTTTGTGACACTGCATTTTCAATACAGTTCACATTAATGACTGGCAAATTTTTTGTCTTGAATGCTCTTTTATCTGTTCCCTCGACGAATGGTGCTGGCTTTGCATAATCACATTCCAGTACAATGTTAAATTTAAGGGCTTCGTGGTTTTCTACTTCATTTTTCAACTGACTTACTATATTTACATACATGCCGTTGAAGTATTCACATATATCCCTGGCCGTGTCATCATTCTCCACCACATACGTCTTCATATTCCCACGGAATGCAGTTTCTGCTTCGACGAAACCGAACTCTGTTGCCAAACCAGACCCTACTACTATTTTAGGGTGGGTTGATGGCGTCCTGGAGCAGGATTGCCTAGCAGATTCTGGTGGTGGCACATGTAAATTGTTCTGTATTGGTAGTGCTACTTTACTCTTGCAAATCTTCAAGTGCATGGCTAAATTGTGACGACGAGCGAAACAGACGCTACAGAAGTTACACTTAAGCAGATTTCGTTCCATGTTGCACTCACAACATGCTTCATGTCGACGAGCATTACGAAATTCGGTTAACTGCTTCTTGCAATACTTACATCAGTTGGTTACTTCTCTCTTGATGTTGCTATTACAGATACGTAAGTGCTTCATCAGGTCGTCTTTGCGAGTGATTGATACACCACACTGCTTACAGATCAGTCGCTCTTCATGGTGCGTGTTGAAGTCACAGGTCTTCTCATGTCTCAGCATATTATTTCGCAAAGTAAAGACTTTGCCGCAGAACTTGCAGTAACTAACCTTTAACGAAAAATACTGCCCTTCCATTACTTTAATTAGTAATTCTTCAAATCAGGTAAACCTAACCTGAAATTTCTTGAAGTTTTATACCTAACATTGAATTCACTATTCATTAGCTAAATAACATGATGAGCTCAAGTAGCACACTTAATAATCGCTCGAAGTAGGGCTGCGCGTACAGAGATAGTACTCGGACGACAGACAAACAGCAAATGAGCTTGGAACTTCGTGCGGCTGTTTATATACCCTCGCTCTCACCTCATAACTTATTTCGTACCCCGTATTTACATCAATCGGACATATGTGCACATGTTAGGTCATGTTTTCATTTAGGACAGTCGCTTGAATGTTATGTTAACAATTTAGACATATACATGCGACGGCTAACATTTCCAGACGTCAAGTTACCACTGTTAACATACTAACTGTCAACATACTAAAGCAATATAGAATTTTGATATCGTGACGTGAAACTCGCTGACTACATAATCGCATCGCTTACCGATTTATAAATATTGTCAGTTATAAATGCCGTGATTTTACATACAGACGAGCCTTCATGAGCATATATGATTATAGGTTAATGTTACATAAATACATTTGTACAGAATATTTTTATTTACCTTTTTTTCTATTGTGTAATGGTTTTTGATTTCTTCACCTCTCCAAATTACATTATCAACGGACATTGTGTTAAGTGTAGGAATTACGTATTAACTGTTTGTAGCTTCTGCTTTTCGCTTTCGAATTGTTGTGGGTGTAAGAAAAGAACAAACATTACACTAATGTACTGGGTGCGTTCTGTACCTAATGCCAGATTCATCCTTGTTAAAGTTGTTAGGTACTTGCATCATAATTAAATAAATCGTACTACATACGGTTCCCTTTATATATTGTAGTCCGGATTAGTTATATATTTAAAGTAAAGTATTTCTACCTTATAATGCACGTATAAAAGTTTATTTCTTAGCAACTGAACAAATCTTCCTTGATCAAGACTTTATATGATAGCGAACTCAATAATAGTATGGCTGTGATGACAAAGAAATAATCAAACAGGTATAAGTTTCCGTAAGACTGCTAGACGGTAGGTACTAGTTAGAATACTGGTACATACAAACGCAAGAATAAAAGTTTTGAACTAGTAACATTACTCGCAATCTTTTAAATTGAGTTGTAGACATCCATATAGCGAATTTTATTTTTAGGGAACTATAACATCAAAGTTTAAATTACAATGAAGGGAAAAAAGCGGTGGTCGTATGTGTGGTTCGCCACGATGCTAACATGTCTTTACATTGTAGAGATACTAGGAACTAAAAGTTAACTAAAATTATATTCAGTACAAGGGATTTATATACCGCGATGTACGACAGGATGTTTTTCCAGACAGGCGAAATAACGTTTTAAAACATGTTACATAGCTGTACGTATGAGTCTTTGCCTTCTAGTATCTATAGTGTGAAAGTTGATTTTATATCCGTCATATGTATACATATTTTTTTAAAACAGCGACTATAATAGACGATAAAAAGCAATAAATTTGCCAAATTTTCGAGCTCCGAACCAAGGACGAAGTCATTACCAGCGTACTTACTGGTGGAATTGTTATTTCAGGCATGTATAGGCTTTACGAAATCGAATAATCACTCATGGAAATATTAATGTGTTACGGAAAATGCGGTTTTGTCTTTACGTCGGCGGTGTTTGTACTAATCGTCTGTGACGAGCACGGTTTTCCCATCAGCTTTATTCTAGGCACGTCACAAACTAGCCGAATATTGATTATATACATATAATTGTCTTAAGAACGATGCTTAGTACCATATTTATCCTTGTTAAGATTGTTAAGAAGTAGTATCGAAATTAAATTAATTGCATTGCATACGGCTCCGTTTATGTATTGTAGTCCGAATTAATGATATATTTTAAGTAAAGTAGATTATTTATACCTCTATAATGCGCGTATAAAAGTTGTTTACTTATCAACTGAACCAATCTTCCTTGATAATTAGTATATTCGATAGCGAACTCTGTAACAAAATAGCTTTGATTAAAAATAAATCATTAAACTTGTATAAATTGTCATAAGACTGCGAGCCAGCAGGTACTAGTTCGAATACAGGTACATACACGAGAGGAAAGTTTTGAAGTATCAACATTACTCGTTATGTTTTACTATATGCTGTAGGCTTCCCTATGTCGAATTTTATTTTTCATGTCACAAAAACATCAATGTTTAAGTTACAACAAAGGGGAAAAAAGCGATAGTCGTATGTGTGGTTCGCCAAGATGAAACATGTCTTTACATTGATAGAGATCGACGAACGTTATTATGGTGGAAGGATAGATACCAGGAACCAAAAGTATAATTAAAATTATATTCAGTACAAGGGATCTATATGTCGCGATCTACAACATGATGTATCCCCAGCAGGCAAAATATTGTTTTAAAATATGTTACATAGCTGTACATATGGGTCTTCGCCTTCTAGTTTTTATAGTGTGAAAGTTAATTTTATATCCGTCATTAGTAGGTATACACATTTTTTAAAACAACTACTATAATCAGCGACAAAAAGTAATACACTTGTTTAGTTTTCGAGCCCCCTACAGGGGCTCTGATGACATCATCATCAGCTATAAGTGACCATTTCTGCCGATAAACGAATGTCCTCCACGAACATCACAGAAGAAACTTATGACTACATTGATAGATAAGAAGAATTATATCGTTCACTATATTACACTCAAACAAGTCGTTAGCCATGGACTTAAGATTGAAAAAATTCACCGTGTGTTGGAGTTTGAGCAAAGTGCCTGGCTAGAGCCATACATCCAGCTGAATGCGGCTAGACGTGCAGCAGCAGAAAATGAGTTCGAGAAGGACTTTTACAAGCTGGCTAACAACGCTGTCTGTGGGAAGCTCATGGAAAATAAGTGCAACAGACAGAGAATAAGTCTTGTGTGTAATGAAAAGCGACTCAAGAAACTAGTTGCTAAACCTGCCTTCAAATACAGAATTATGTACACAGAAAACCTGTCGCTTGTGAAACTTGAGCATGAAGCAATCTTGTTCGATAAGCCCATCTATGCAGGACTTGCTGTACTTGATTTGTCAAAAGTACTTATGTATCATTTCCACTATGATATAATGAAGGCTATGTACGGTGATAATTTGCAGTTGGCCTACATGGACACCGACAGTTTCATCTATGAGATACGAACGGGTGACTTTTATCAAGACATGTTCAACGATCCTGACTTCCATGATGAATTCGATACATCATCCTATCCTGTCAACCATCCATGCTACTCACCTACAAACAAAAAGGTTATAGGCAAATTCAAAGACGAATGTAACGGGGTGCCTATGACTGAGTTTGTAGGATTGCGAGCGAAGATGTATGCCTACAGGTGCTGCGAGAATGTATGCAAAAAGGCCAAAGGAATTCAGAAATGTGTGATTAAAAATAAAATTACCTTCCAGGACTACATCAGAGCTCTGAACAGAGAGAAGGCTATGCGAGTAACTGTACATAGTATAAGATCACGAAAAAGCAACTATAATCCGAGTGTAGCAACAAACTGGCGCTTATTTGGCTAGACGACAAGCGATGTGTGTGCGAAGATGGAGTAAACACTCTCTACCACATGGATACTCTAGCTGAAGGTAAGTCATGTTCATTATACTATTTCTCTTAAAGTTTGTCACTTTATCATACTATTTCCTAACAAAATGTACTGAACATTATTATTGCGATTAAACTTTTTCTCTCCCAACAGTTGCCTGCATCCTGGCTATACCGAAAAAGCCTGCACAATATGCTGAAACACAACGCCCATACTGCTGGAGGACTGCAATGAAGAGATGTGTGGTAGACTACTAGCAGCTACTAGAAGACTATTGCAGAAATGACTAGACTCTCAATGACTACACTGCGAAAACAAGTAACACCGCCGCATTGCTGAGTACAGTTGCCAATTAGACATGATGTCTAACAACATCTCGAGAATGATATTGAATAGATATGTATACAAAATAATAAATTGACTCAATAAAATTCTTAAAAAATATATTTTGTTGTATTTTATTTTGAAAACGTGTTTCCCAAAAGCAAAATTAATGAGTTCATTACTGTGTCAGGAAAAGGTAGAGTTAGTGCATGGTTAGGTGACAAAATGCTACGTTAATATATGTTGACTGGTACAAAATACTCCATATGTTGGTACAATGGTATTGTTATTTTCCTATTCCAACATAAGGTCGGTGTACAGTAGCATAAATAAAATCATATAACTGAAGAACCATCGGTCAAACACAACGAAACACATTTTAATTAGTTTAAAAAGTATGTACGCATAACATAAAGTAAAATATTTCAGGGCCTAAACATATAGTTATGAGCACCGACACCAGGGTAAAGTAGTTCCGACACCTATGGAAAAACGTCAGATTTTTAATTGCAGAAAATAGTTACAATGGAAGATTAAGGAAAACAGTATTTCCAAGATCTAGATACAGACAAAACATTAAATAAAAAACATATACAATTACTTACAGACAAGAAAAATACTTAAACAAAGGAACGAAAAGTTTCTGTGCTATACTAGAAATCCTATACCAAAGTTCAACATACAAGAAAATTTCTCAAACCAAATATAATAAAACGAATAACAGTATTTAAAGGTCTAACACAGAAAAACCAACATGCAATATCCTAGAGGGAAAGAGAGGGAGAGAGAGAGGGAGGGAGGGAGAGTAAGAGAGAGGGAGTGAGAGAGAGAAAAACAGATAACTTAAGTATAAAACACTTATACGAAAGGGGAAAATATTTAAAAAACAGAAATACAACGTATAAAAAGTGGAACACAAAACAAATTGACCATTCCTTCTACACATAAACAATAAAAAAATATTATCAATCATTTCAAGGTGAATCTTACATATACGAATGTAACACCATAAATGTTAATAAATTAAAACAAAAAAAAATAGAAACTAACTCACAGAACAGGTACAGGACAAAAATATAAATTCCAAGAAGTCTAGCATGTGTAAAAGCTAAAACATGATAAAAAATACTTACAATTTATAAAACTGGTTAAAAAAAATACTATTGGTCATACAGACAAAGGAAAAAAGTATTAGGTTAAAGAAAAAAACCGGAGACAAGGTTAGATATGTAACATGGTAGGAGGTCAGGTTAGGTCAGGTTAAGTTATGATTTCAGCATTAAAAACATATTAAATAAATGGCCTAGCCGTAACTTAAATTCTACCAAGCCCTGACAAAGCAAAGAAAGAATAACATATTACAAGAATTAGAAGAAGACATGTATTACTAGAGGTAAAATAATACTACCCTTCACTACTTTTAAAGAGCTTACAGAAAATAAAAATTCTAAGACCTACACGAGTGGAAAATGTTCAATTCCTTACGAAAATGCAACATACTAGGAGAAATCCTAGCAGTGTACTATGATACAAGACAGACATACAAGGGAAAATAAGTGTTAGATTAAAGGAAGAATAGAAACAAGTCTAGAAGTGTAACTTGTTAGAAGGACAGGCCAGGTTAAGTTAGGTTAGGTGCGGTAGCGCTCTTAATAGTGATACTTGGAAATTGAGACGGACTAAACCAGTAGTACATACAACACCAATGCTATCTAGCAGACGACACTGGAACCAAGACGATTGATATAGCTACTAGCTCTCCTGGTGGAAAGACTCAGCACCAAAGTCTAAATAATCATCGCCATCTAGGAGACGATCAGTAACTACTGGCGGACCTACCTAGAGGACAACTATAAAACTAATAAAAAAACAAGATGGAGGGTGGAGCCAATGAGGGTAGCTAGGTATTAAGACAACGGACATTGATCAAGATGGTGGATGAACAGCCTAACAAAAAAGAGTATAAAATACAGAACAGATCCGGGATCCGGCTCCTAGGCTCCTGCAATAGAATCGGCTATACTACACTACTCTAGACATTTAAGTGTTTATTTGTTGCCTAAAGAGGAAAGGTGCCATCAATGTACCAGAGCCATCGTTGGACCACTGTAATATTTCAGAAACTGTGCACAGTACTCGGGTGATACGGTAAACTAGAATCTGCAGAGGTACTACCTGCTGCAGATGTTTTAGACTTATTCGAAGAAGGATGCGTTCGCGACCCCGTAAGATAAGTGTTGAATAGGTTTATTGTTAATTTTATAGTTTCATTCAATGCTTGTACACATTAGTACAGTGACAAAATATTTATAGTTGGCACGGCATATGGCAGCTTGTTTCCTGTGTAACAATTTACCGTAATGGCAATGTTTGTATTTGATGTTTGTGATGTACCGCCACGAGTTCAAAGTAACATGGAGTCAGTGCTATGGTTGGACCATATTTTAGTGTCATGAATGGATCGGTGGTTCACCCATAGCTTACTGGTCCATCCATGGCATCACAATGTGACAATGCACCATTCAGCTTTTTATGCACTTTAAGGACGTAAAAAAGATAAAATAATTGCACTACCATGCTTAATTTTAATATGCTTCGGTATTAGCAGGAAGTAAAGCATCCTGACTTTGCGGAAATTTAAGGATAACGAAATAAATTGAAAAGTAGATGAAATAATTTCTGACCTAACATTTTACTATTGTTCTTGTACAAGCAGTAATTATCCAAAAATGATTAGTATAGATGATAACCCATACAAATTAAGCCAAATTTGCGAGTGAATTTTATAGCGCATATGTCATGATCTAAAGAGTTAGTGGACCGGACGTGTGAGCCGTACTGTAGTGTGGTACGTTAAGTATTTGTTCTTGTGTAACTACTAAAAATGTTTGTGATGCGTTTATTTACGGAAAGAAGACACACTTTAAATCGTGCTTCTATAATATAATAACGTCATCCGCTTCTTAAAAACATGATTCCAGAGCACCTCAAAAGTGCAAACGATTACGATCGTCCACAGAAACCTGCATTGGACATTACATTATACTTTCCAGAAAAAAAAAAAACAGGATCATCTCTTGAAGTCCCATTGAAAAACGGCTTCTACGAAAACACTGCTCGCCAGTTTGGTCCTTCGCGGGATGAGGTGTTTGACCGACGTGTTATGTTCGACTTAACGCCTTCCCTTTCTCCGTGCCTCAAACGTAAAGAGAAAAGTACCGCCCACTAACACTTAAGAGATTGAGAGAGTCAACATGTCATTTTTAAAAATAAAACAACAAAACAAAATCTAAGTAGGGATTTATTAAATTTTAATAGTTAGCAATTTGCATTCTAATGTAGGCTAATAGAAAAACAGGTTATACTAACCTATCATACGTAAAACGTAAATGTACATGAAATAGTATGTTGCGTACTGAATAGCCATAGCTACATGCAATAAAGTCTGAATTTCTACACCTAGCCTAAGACCTACATCGTCGTCTACTTTTGTGTCAGTAAGACAAATGTCTCCACTTCCAAAATCAGCTGCCACTCTCTTTACAAGTAAGAAGAAAATGGGGACACAAAAAGCAGCTGAGCTTACTGCAAACCTGTATTACAAGCATCCCAAAAGCCTTCCAAAAATCGCGCTGCTAAAAAAAAACTCTAGAACAACCGGCTTATAAAAAACGAAAGGGACTTTGTACAGTTACATAATCTCGGTTTTATGATATTTGCGAATCTGCAAATGAAGAAAATATGACACAGTGGTTGTCATGCAATAAGTGTTTCCATGTTGTGTGTGTGTGTGTGTTGGCGTGAAAAAGGAAAAGAAAAAGTTATTTTGCAACACTTGTCATAAATGTATTTCTGCATATATTAAAAGTTTATTTTTTCATTTTGTGTTATTAATACAAAACTTAAAATTAACCCTCCTACTTACAATAGGTTAAGTCTTGCGAATCTAAAATATTAAAACCTAGAAAATTGTCTCTACATAGTACCAAATGTTCAGGAGATAATAAGTGCTAATTATCTGAATTGTGTAGTTAACCAAGTAATGACACATTTCTTGTAAACACGGTATATATTCAGAGTGGTCCATTCGTGGAACCCTGTACCCACTGATGCACTATTTGCACATATTTTTAAAATATTTTTTTTTGTAAGCACTAACAGATTTTATAATTTTTAAGGGGTGTCAGCCAGTGGTATACGCCGATATATATATATATATATATATATATATATATATATATATATATATATATATATATATGTGTGTGTGTGTGTGTGTGTGTGTGTGTGTGTGTTGGTGTGTGTGAGTGTGTGTATGTAGACTTTTTTTTAACCATTGTGGTTTATCGTTTCTTACGCTGTAACATAAATATTTAACCTGTCAATTGACGGCACCTATCCCCTACTTCTGTTGTCTGTCCTGAGAGGTGCTTCGTCCACAAGGTAGATCATAGCTCCACGATGTCGTCTTGAACCTTAACCGCTACACATTATATATATATATATATATATATATATATATATATATATATATTTAATTGAGGGTTTTTACCACTTCCGAGCCTTTCTCCATAACGTATGAATCTTCTTGCAGAAGCAAATTCCTTTCGTTGTCCTGTTGCATTAACAAACCACAAATAAGTATAGGTACGCTAAACATTCGAATCTTTTAACTAACAAAATTCACGAGACACGATAAATTTTTTAAATTAACGGAGAAGTCTTCTATTCCTTCCTCTTCTCGTCGCCCCATGCAAAGGTGTTAACTTTCATATCGAATTCTGCTTCAGCGAACGATAGACATGTCATACGCTAACAAATTCATTATGTCCGACTTTGTCAAGGTCGAAACTGAATGAGTTGAATATGTCCAAAATCTGACATCCTAAATAACGCAGTAAAAGTGCAACACGATGCTGATCTGGTTCCTTCGCTAAATCTTGCGCTCTCATAACAAATCTTTTATTGCTGGTACCATAACCTCCCTACTCTCGGTGAAGTTGGGGTTCGTAAAATTCGCGTGGAAGTGCCCCAATAAACTTGAGTAACTTTGGCCAGTTTCCGAAGTCAGCTTCATACTTCTCTACTTATTCAGGCATACCGCTGCGAAAAGAAAGAAATACAATCACAATAACCAACAGTACACGGTAATATAAAATGCATAAGTAAACGAGGATGATGTGTGAATGCTGGTAAAACCACCAGTACCAATACCACTATATTGTAACATTACATCTTGCAATACTATAGTGATCTAAACCAGTCGCTCGAATTTTATAAGAGGTTAATTATTACAATAACAAAGTAGAGCAAAAGCTAAACATATCATATTATAAGGTCATCTATTACAGTTAGAACTACTTGGTGACCTAAGTCCCCCAACGATGAAGGCATGGTAAGCTAACTCGAGGCTTTGGGTTTAGAAAACTTTCCTTTTGCTGCGAATCCCCTTGTGACTTGGCACGATGACATAAGACCCATTTTTAATTTTTTCGCTACCTTGTACTTAAACTCAATGTTGTTTATTATCTTGCAGATTCTGTGATTTCCTAAAAATGATATCTTATGTAAACAATATGCAAATTAAAAACCAAGCCAAATTTTCGGAGTAATCAGCACTATAAATATCCTATAAATCGTATTCCCTTCATTAACTACTATGGTAGTTGTGCAGTCACTCTCACAATCCATCTGTTACATTTAGCCTTAATGTTTTCTTCTTAATATTTCGACGAAGTGGAAAGGGTATGGAGTCATTCCATCATTATTTTTTCTTCTTTTCGCCGTAAACTTTTAATTATAAAGCGGTTTTCGGAATTTTCAAAGTCACTTCACTTAATCACTTTATATTTTGTTTTCAGTATGTTTTCTCGAGTTTCAAAACATCTGTACATACTACT
Source organism: Medauroidea extradentata (assembly GCA_003012365.1). NCBI lineage: Eukaryota > Metazoa > Arthropoda > Insecta > Phasmatodea > Phasmatidae > Medauroidea > Medauroidea extradentata. The sequence goes on from PNEQ01071267.1 coordinate 61,688, forward strand.
TAACCATGAACTAGAGTAATATTTTTCGCTTATAGACTGGTATAGGGCTGTCACAGAAAGCGACAGATATGAAGCCTGTTCACGACCAGTTAGATTGATTAATAAGTGGTTGCCGTCTTGAACTGGGCCATCGACAAAACATTAGTCCTTAAGTTACTGTCAAGGAACTGGCTGTGCAATTTCCCCCTCCCCCATTCCCAAACCGACCAGTACTGATCCCAGCTGGATGCACATAGAATAAGACACCATTTTGGCTTTGATTGTAAACTCTATATCTTTGGAAACAACCCTCTACAAACACACATAACTGTAAACGAAAACTGATAATTTACAAAACGCAAAAGTCGTGTACTTTATTTACTCTGTGATATACCTAGCATGGTAGTGCAACGGTAACACGTTGGACTCGCATTCGAGAGGACCGGGTTTGATCCCCGGCTCCGGCCATCCTGATTTCGGTTTTTCATGGTTTCCCAAATTCGCTCCAGGCGAATGCTGGGATGGTTCTTTAACAAAAGCCACGGCCGAATTTTCTCCCAATTTCTATTATTGTACCATGTTATGTCACCGTCTCTAATGATCTCGCTATCAACGAGAAGTTAAGCCCATTTACCTTACCTTATTCTGTGATAAGCTTCAATTCTTTATTCTCACCACATGCATCTCCCTCTCTGCGTGTTAGGAAGCATCGATCTTCTGGTTACAAAAGTGACCTTGTCTCTCTAATTTACCTCGTGAGATATTTCCTGATCGCGTGCCTTCAAACCAGCCTGCTTCGCCGATCTCGTGCGCCTCTTTGCTGACCTGTTTGCTAGGCACTCCCACTAATGGGTTTATGTACAGAAATGCAATTATTCGAACATTTAATGCCGATAATAGCTGTGAGTTTCCGCGTACGATCGCTAGTCTTAGTTATGTAGCACATGGTGTAGCCTATCTAAGCTTATGAAGTTTAATATTGAACTGACTAATCCTTTCTTTCTCCTGCGAAAATACTATCGCATACACTATAGCACGTTTTTTCAAACCACGACACTGTCTTCTGTACTATTAAGGGCCTGCACGTGTTACGACCTCCACTTACACAACAGGTTTTTTAGTTAATCGTACAAACGTGTGTATTACTACTCGTATTTTACGCTACCTGGATATTTACCATGTGGTTAACAGGAGTGTTCTCCGGTATCGAATTTCCACCTTGACGCGTGGGAACAGCGTAGCGATAAGAGCCAGTGTCCCACTCTTGATGAAAAGCATATCGCGTCTATTCGCAGCGCGTCCAACTGGCGTGCAAGGTTTTCCTTGCAGTCTTTTTCCTGCGGGACTTTAAGCAATGAGCACAACGTTTTATTTTTTATAGTATGAAGTAAAGACCAACGCATGACTCTCGCTTTGCACTTTACGAATTCAGGTAATATTTTCGGAGTTACAGCAGCATTAAAACCCCTGTTTTTAGCCATTTCGAGAGGCCCGAAAGTAATGTTTGTAACAAGTGTTGTTGAATTTTTGAAATCATAGAAGCATATTTTCAAGTGTGTGTTCTTTCGTAGGTAAACATAATATGCAGTGGCGTAGGCACGAAGGGGGAGGACACGGGTGACATGTCCCCCCCCCCCCCCAGAGACACAAAACGTTGCCCTAAACTTACGTGCCTGGAGCCTTTGTATGTATGTATGTATGTATGTATGTATGTATATATATATATATATATATATATATTTATTTATTTATTTGTTCAAAGCTGGAGCCTAGGTAGACGATGTGGCCGTGACGTCACGGGATAAGTATGCACAAGCAACCGTAATCTTTGTAAACTTAATACCTAATGTAATTGGTATATTTGTCAGGACGTTGAAAAACTCTGATTGCTTGCAGTACGGTTGGCGCGATAAAGAAATACGATACTTAGTCGAACAGTATTCATGCCTCATTCCAACGCCGCCTGGCTTATCAAAAAGTTGTTCCATTACCTATCTGTGTTTCTCGGATTTCGCCGCTATGTATCCACGAGATCAAAATTCCGCCCGCTACCTTCCTCGTTCCACACAGCACACATTTGTTGGGAAGGACTTGATAGTAACAGTACAACGCCAGTGCATGTTGGGTGCGATTTATAAATTTGTCTGCTGCAGTTGTAACCTGTACGGTGCCTTCCATTGTCCAGAAGTTATTCAGCCACAGTGATTTGTGAACGACTGAGGTATAGTTCCTTTGTTGTTACATAAATATAATTAAGATATTTCTTTGTAAAGCAGTCTTCTCTGCTTGTAATTGTTGAAATGGGGGGTGGAACTACAGTGTTCAGTTAAAATAGATTGCAGGCTTTTGCGGCTGTTGTCTGCATTTTCTTGGCTTGTGGTTGTGAGCTGCGTCTGGAGATTGATTCTTTTAAGACAATCTCCAGACGCGGCTCACACCCACAAGCCAAGAAAATGTAGTGTTCAGTTAGTTCGTACTGGACCATTTTAGTCAAAAACTTCTTACACCAGGACCCTGATTATGGACTTTCACAAATTCCCATTATGAATGTAATTTTAACAGTAATTAAAAATAATTTTAACTGTTCGTGCCACCATTCAATGATGATAGTATTGCATGCAACATGCCAATCGAATAAAGGCTGTGTGTAGAGGTGGTGATTTATCTCTGAGAAATTGGCGGTTTGCTGGACTGCATTAAGTTGTGCAAATACACGACTGCTTACGGTTTCATTTCGCTATTGGCCTCGTGTGTGGAGTGATAATGCTACTACTAAAACGCAATACGTCTGTGATTGGCCATCAAACAATTATGTTGTGACAAAATGTCCATTTCAAACTAAAACATTAAAAGTAAGCTGTGTTATTTTGGAAACTATGCTGGCTTGAAACATTTTTGCGATAAATCACAATATCTGATTATGAACTTATCATAATATATTTCTTTCTTTCCGTACATTTCATCCTCTGACAGTTAAGAATTTTTTTTCGAATATGAATTGAGTTCAAGGAATGTTTTTGCTTTCGAAAAGTAAAATAAAACCAAACATTGCAGATCAGTAATGCGAGGCATACATTTACGTTCTTTTAACTACTATGCAGCTTATTTATTTCTCTTGTTCAACATAAGATTTGCAACTGCACACACTGCAGTAGAATATTCATATGTAACTTTTACGGAGATAATTACGTTTCTGGGCAGATTGAATGGGCTGGCAATGCTTTCAATTCACCGCAGTGTATCTACGGATGACATTTTGAAAGAACTAACGGAAAAACCTAGGCAACTTCAATTTGTACTTCAGTAAATGTGCAGACAAGCAAAAAATTGAAAGATAAAAGTGATGGTGTGATTTCCATACATTCTAGTGTGGTAAGACTGTAAGCTGTATGGAAGAAAAGAGGGGAAATAATGGTATAGATTTCAAGAAAATTTTCTACATTACACTAATTGACGATTGAATTGAAAACAAGGCGGAGGTCCGTTGGCGATAGTATTAACAATACAGTATAATATAAAATGTATTTGTAAAATACATATTTTTTTAAAATCACACATTCCTTAGCGGTTTAAGTTTTTTACACATTAAGATATTTTGAAATTATGTTTTAGATTAAGAATATTTACTATACCAGCTACTAAAACTGCTTAGGGCCATGTTCAGTAATTTTTTATGTCGGTAACTCGAGTAGTTTTTAACGAAATGTTTTGAAAAAAAAATTATACTATGCGCAGTCATACTCTCAGTAAGTGCACAATTCAATGCAGGTGTTTTGTAAAATACTGCACCGTTCACCAGTAAAAAGTATTTTGCTTGATTTTGATATTTTCATCACACGGTTGGGTATTCTTTCGGTGTACAAATCCCAAACCTGTGACGTTTATTGCTAAGAAAAAATTTAGGTTCAAATTATGATAATGTATATGTGAAAAAATCACGTAGAGATTCTTTCATGTCGTTATTATTTTGGTTACGAAATAATATTTTCAAAACCTCTACAAAGCTACCGAAAATGACCTTAAATAACATCATTTAGCACCTAAAAATCAAAATTTTGCCGGGGGAGGACCCCCCAACCCCCCGCTCTAAATCTGGGGATGGATGAATGTTGGGGATGAGTAAATTCTGATCCCCCCTTAACAGAAATCCTGGCTACGCCACTGATTAACATGAATAAGTGAAGCGGTTTCGCGTAAAAAAGAATACACGTGACACGCTGCAACGACGTCCATGCGCCAGTCGAGGACTCCTCTTAGGCCGCCTGCACACGAGCGGTAGCAACGGCGCGTTGACGTCGCGTTGACGCGCCGTTAAAGCCTCGTTCCCCTGCCCACGGGCGGCGGTGTACGGCAGCTTAGTTCACGTCGGAACATCACAGAAGGTGCTAAAACAATGGAGGTGGTAACGAGAAAGAAACAAAGGGTTGTTTTCGCATATTTAGTGTACAAATACCTTAAAAAGAAAAAAAAGAGAAGATATTGGGTTCATCCAATGGTGAGCGCAAGATTGATGAAAGGTGCTTTTTCCACCCTGTTTATTGACCTCCGTGAAGACGAAACGAAGTTCTTCAATTACTTCCGAATGTCGCAGAAATCCTTTGACGAGATGGCTGCAAGGATCGGAGATTTAATTCGTGGCCAGGATACGAATATGAGAACAGCGATTGGAGAAGTTGAAATGCTAGCTGTAACACTGAGGTGAGTAAAACGAATACAATAAAGTAAGTTGGTACATACATTTTATTAATTAACAGGAGA
>PNEQ01071269.1:0-39602 GCA_003012365.1 Medauroidea extradentata
AGAAAATTCTAGAAAAAGTGATGCAATCCAAGATGGCGACCGGAAGTAGATGACAACCGGAAGTGATGCAATCCAAGATGGCGACTGCAAAAGGTCAAGGTCATCCAAGATGGCGGACGGGATTCAAGATGGCCGCCGTGTGTCCCCCGGTCCCCACCCCCAACCCCTTGCGCTCGGACCGCCATTTTCCATCTACTAGCTATCGTCATGATTTTTACTTCACTTGGATACTTGGACAAATATGTATGATGTAAAATTAAGGTTTCTCCAATTTCGAAATATAAAGGGGTGAAAAGGCATACAATTTGTTTTCTATCAGCTGATGATGATATTCTAACCAGCAGAGATAGTGAGGCGTTGTTCGCATCAAAAAGATACTTACGTAAGTACTTAAACAATTATGCATGTTTTTTAATTTTATTAGGTAACCTAATTATTAAGAATAAAACTTAGTTTGTAAACTTTCAAGGCAGGCGATCCAAAAAGCAAGTACGACCAGCGAGAAATAAATTATATAGAGTTTTTTTTCATTCTAAAATTCTGTCGAGTGGCTCAAATTCCGTTAAAGGCTGTGCAAATGTGTAATTCTGACGTACAAGAACTGCAGGAAAGGTGAAATTTGTGCAATCTATCCACTTAAGTTCATCGACAGCATCAGCCAACATATACCATCTCACTAACTTCAAGGTTGGGGCACCAAATGTGTTCATATTTCTGGTAAGCATGATCTCGCCAAAACTCCCTAATGACAGTAAACTTCAAGTGAAGAATTAAAAAAAAAAAATGTTATAGAGGGCACCTTCACCAATGGTTGTGCTCGAGGGAAATCAGTCATTCTACGTAAACTATGTATTTCATTCGATCATCCATATGTATAATATAAAAATCAGAAAAAAAATTTTAAGTTTTAATTTTTGCAAATTGGCTTCAAGAAACGTACAACTTTAAACTGATGTTGTTAGCACTGAATTAGGCATTATGGCCTCTTAATATGTTACGATATTGCATAGCATGCTGCTTCCACTTTACAGCGAGACGCAGAGCGCCTAGTAATTTTTCTGGAGAACTGAGTTAGGGTCAAGGTGTCCTACTTCAGATCTATGATCTTATTGCGGAATTAAATTGATAGGTGGGGGGGTAGGGGGACCACAGTAGTGAGTGTTTAGCTGTGGACGACGTAGTAAGGCAGTTTTCGTTTCGTCCGGTTGCTTAGCCAGAGACCTCTTGAAGATTTTTATTATTATGTTTGTAGAGTGGAAATTCTAAATAAGCTATGTATGTGCCATATTAGACAACATTAGTTTTCTGATTAAAAGTATTCTATACGTTAGTGCCATTAGAGACCAGGAAGTGTCGCAGGTTCAACGATCAGCAGGCTGAACTCCACAGTCCTGTATATACTATGTCCTCTGCTACTTGTACATTGTCTGCTGCTCCAGTGAATGGACAGTTATATATGTGACAAGAGAGTATGTTAAGTGTTTCCACGCTATTGGTTCACATTCCTCGAGGAAGTGTTTCAGTAGCAGTGACTTAGGGCCGAATCTATAGACCTCTTTCGAATGACAACCAACTGCTCACCAATGCTTTCTCTATAAGGATTGCAGTTGGTTGTCATTCCAAAGAGGTTTATAAATTCGACCCTTAGTCACGTAAGTAAGGGAAAGTAATAAACGTGCACAGGAGTTTGAAATCTAACGTATTGTCAAACGAATTCGCAAAATTTTCGGGTCTCTACGTATTGCTATATTATTTAAGAACTAATCATTTCGATATGAATTATAATGAATGCCAGCAGATCACATCTCTCGTACTGCTGCAGTGCTGTTTTAAACCGTTTATTTGAAAACAGTTTCGGTTTTTACATCCTTTAGATATTCCACTCTACACTTATTTGAAGTAAAAAGAATAAGGAAGAAAATGAGGAGAGGAATCACTCTGCTTGTTAGAGTGGTTACCTCAGTAATTTTGCATTTCGCAACTCCTACCAATCACGGAATCTCGTTGGGAATTTCCATCCATGCTCTCCCCCAGTTTTTGTTCGATTAGCAATGCAGCTACACTCTGGAGATATCTAAACACAGAAGTCAAGAGTGCTCATACACGGAGTTCCAAGACATGCCAAATTCCAGAATCAAACTTCACACGTAAGTTACGGGGAAATAAACTAATTAATTTCACAATCAGGGAAAGGCTGAGAAAATGAATGTATTTGTCCTCATGTGAAATCCCAACACATTGTTCGTGATCATACTAAAGGCACTGTTGGCATCATCACATGTCAGCCTGAAGATCTTAATTGCAAATGTGACAGTACATATTTCCCTTAGATTGTCCTGTTGCCTTCTTCGCTATTTCCACGCACAGGCCACGTGTCAGAGTAAAAGCACTCTGCTTGCGTGTTAATGTTGGGGTTGACCAAAGTGACTATCCAGTCCATCGTGTGTCACTATTAGCAATATACAGAACTCCTTCGGGATGTCTAGAATCCTTATTAAAATCGTTAAATAGTATATTTTCTTGAATAAATGCTAAGAATTTAATGTTCATAGGTAGAGATCTGAAAATTTCGCGTTTTCTTTTAGGCGCAAGCTAGAGTTTCAGAAACTACAGGTCTGTATCTCGTTCATAATTGGCCGTAGACTTACTCGACACTTCCTGGAAGCAGCTGAGCCAATAATAAAACTGTGACTATGTCAGCGAGCAGCTAATAAACAGCTGCTATCTGCACGGTTTCACAAATATTCTTGGAGCCTACACTTCAGTGAACTCACGAATTTTCCCTGTCTCTAATCATAGGGGATATAAACATAAATATTTGTTCAAATGGTTTTGATAAATATACTGGAAAATACTTTAATATACTTGCTAAACATGGATTAGTATCTTGCATAAATAAGTATTCTCGTGTAACATCATACTCTAAAACTTGTATTGATCATGCTTTTGTAAAAATAAAACATAATTATGTTTTCGCAATTGTATTACATACAAGTGTAACTGACCCTTTTGCAATTGCTGTTAGTTACAAAGTTAATTGTCCAAAGTTCTATGCAATTGATAAGACTTATTAAAAAATGAACAGAAAAAAATTATCTGATACCATTTCAAGCGAAACCTGGAAATGTGTTGTGGATGAACAAAATGTAGATACAGCCACAAATAATGTTTTTATAGGCTTGATCATTTAATAAATAAAGCAAGTTTTCAAAATGTCACAAAAAAAGACGTTTAAAATATTAAAACCACGTATTACAATAGGATTAATTAAGTCTATCAGAACAAGAGACGAAAGGAAACAAAATCTAAATAAGCAACCTTTTAACGCGTTGCTGAAGAATTCTTACTCTAATTACAGAAATAGATTAACGTTATTAATACGTATAGATAAAGATACTTATTACAGAACTAAAACAGCTGAAGCACAAAATAGTCCACAGGAAATGTGGACAATTATTAAAGACGTCTCGGGATCTATAAAAGAAAATGTTGATCAGAAAACTTTAATAAATGTCGGGAAAATAATAAATGCAGCCTTAAGAGCTGAGGAGGTCGCTAATGCGTTAAATACATACTTTACAAAAGTGGGGGAAAAATATGGCTTCAGCGATATCAAAAAATACTTCTAACCATGCCGTTACGAATAATTATGTTAACTCAAAATTATACTGTAAATATTTATTTTTGGATCCAGTCACAGAACCTGACGTAATTACAATTATATCTGAAATGAGAAACTCAAATACTTTAGGTCCTGGCCAGATAAGTACAATATTATTAAAAGATAATAAATATAAGTTGTGCAAGCCTATTGCTCACATTGTAAACGTAAGTCTAAGGCTTAAGATATTTCCTTTACGTTTGAAGGAAGCAGTCGTTTTGCCTTCGCATAAGGTTGGTGGCTTGACTTCTGTCACAAATTACAGAACAATGACTATTTTAAGTAATATATAAAAAATTATATAAAAGTGTATCAAAAATATTAGTGGCTTTCATAGAGAAAAACAATATAATATCTAAAAATCAGTTTAGTTTCAGAAAGTGTTTAAGTACAAATGATACATTGGTTAAATTTTATAAACTTCGTTTGTGATACAATTGAAAATAACAAAACGTGGATTTGTGTCACTTTAGATCTTGCCAAAGCATTTGATACAGTAGCACATCCAATGCTTTTTGAAAAAAAAAATGGTATAAGAGGATTGGCAAACAGATGGATTAAGTCATTTTGAAATTGTAATACAAAGTGTTAATGTAAACAATAAGCTGGGAAACTCAACGATAATAAATACAGCAGCCCCGCAGGGAAGTATTTTTTGGCCCAATTTTGTTTTCTATTTATGTAAATGATTTGTGCAACATAGATATAAATGGTCAACTAATATCTTACGCAGATGATACTGCGATTTTTTTCATCTGGGACATGGACATCAGTTTTTAATATAACTAATGAAGAGTTAATTAAAGTAAAATCTATATTGGATAAAATTTTGCTCTCTCTTAATGTAACTAAAACAAAGTGCATATCATTTTCTGCAAACAAGTTTGGTCAACCAAAAGAACACCAAGAACTCAAAATACATAACTGTAGTCAATTAAATGCAAACTGTAAATAAAACGTCATAGAACGAGTACAGGAAACAAAGCATTTGGGTGTTATGTTAGATTGTAATTTAAAATGAGACAGGCATACTTCTTATTTAACTAAAAAAAATCGTAAGACAATATATACTGTTGAACTTAGATCTGTTTTATCAATTGAATATATAAGAACGGTTTATGTAGCCATTATTCAATATGTTCTGCTGTACGGCATATTAGCATGGAGATGTATGAACAAAATGGCAAAAATAAATAAAAATAAAAAAAAACACTGTCTGCCTGGTTATCGTGGGCTATACCCGGCCACACACCACCGAGGTATTCCTCACAGCCAAGGACGGCTTAACTGTAACGACCGGTATATGCTTCTAACGTCAGAGTGAGGGGGGAGGCAACCACGCGTGTTGCCCGAGAGTGGAGGTATAGAGGCGGGACTATGGCATGGCATGCCGCGTCCCCCACGCGCGGTCGAGCGCTGTCTCGTTACAGTATGTTGTTTCAATGAAACAATGCTGGTTGCCCCCATTGTTCAGACTTGGTTCCGTGACGATAAGTTAGTGGTGTAATTAGGTTTGTTTTCTAAGAAAAGTACAGTATTACTAAAATGCCACACACGTGGTATAAGTTTTCCAAACGCTACAGACAACGAAAAGTTATTTTTCTGAGCCAACAATGTAATTTCCTTCCTGCGACTGGGGCTTAAACCAGAAAACACAAGAGCAGCACGAAGTTTGAAATATTCTACTCACTGCATGGATGAAAATAATCGCCGTACAGGCATGTTAAGTCCTACAAGAATAAAGTACATCTTAACACAACAATCTAATTTATAAGTATGAAAAAAATCCTGTATGAGTAATAATTATTCTACGTCGTGAGCAGACCTCAATGATTGATATTATATCCTATAGCAGGTAGAAATAGACAAAGTCCTACTCAAGGTCAAATTATTTCAAGTCTTACGAAACTTCGTGAAATATTCCAAGTTCTGCAAAGATGATTGATGTGAAGAGGCCGGCGATGGAAAATAACACTAACGACTTATGTAAGACATATCAAGACATACATTTACGAACTTGTTTAGTGCAACCGTAATAACATCACGCCATGCTTTTTGTCATAATATACAAGCAACGTCACGGCACACTGAAAAAAAAAAAAAAAAAAACTTGTTGGGCACAGCAAAATATTTTTCGTAATGAGCCTTACCAATTCTTTTCTATGGTGACAACAAATATTTTTTTGTTGCACCTAATAGCATTTTGCAGTAACTACCAAGATTTTGAACCACTACAAACATTTTGGTGAAGTCCATATTAACAAAACATTTTATGGCCACCTATGCAGAACTGTGAAATCAACTGACTCCAAGAAATGTTCTAGTAGCGGGCGGTGTAAAGGGCGACGTCGTTACGTAAAACAAATACAACATCGACTTTGTGGGATATCTCAAAAACGAAGCTGGTAGGTGCAGTCAACAACTGCAACACAATCACACTGCGAATTTGTGTGAATACAGAGGTAACTATTGTGTAAGTAAATATTCAGTGCTAATGAAAGCAAAATGGAGTGTAAATCATATGAGAATATTCAGGAAACAAGATGGCGGACAGAATCCCAGAGCCTACTCCCCGCTCCTGCGCTCGAACATACCATATTATACTACTCTTACTATTGACGTAATTGTGAAGTGAAATGAACTGAAGAGATCTTTAGCGCTGACGAGGGATGACATGATGCGAGTATGGAGCATCGGCGGAATGAAGAGGCGAGGGAAACGGGAGATCACTGAAAAAACCCGTCCGACCGGCGGTAGGACATAATTTTTTATTTCCATTAATTGATAGGCGCTGAGACATTATTTAGTTAACGGAACAACTGTTTCCCGTATGAAAATTTTACCAAACAAAACTATAAAAACAAACATATCAAAATAATTTTAAGATATTAATGTTGCAACCTTCACTACTATTAGATAATAACCAATATTTGACAATTTCACAATTTTGTACCGTATGAAGACGTTACTGTCAAAAAACTATAAGGACAAACACATGAAAATAATTTGAAGATATTGATTTTGCAATCTTCACTATTATTTGATAACAAACGACATTTTACTTTCAGCTTTTTTGTTACAAATTGCCTAAGCTACAGGAATGTTAAGTCAACCTGCTATTCCACTTAGCTAGGGACACGATAATTTCGCGAATTCAATGTCTTGCAGGATAGGATCCATTTTACTATGCATACTCAATCACCGTCTATTAGTTCATTGTCTGCTGTTCCACTGAGTAGCAGATAGTGGACAAATATGACTGTTGATTCTAACATGCAGAAATATTCCTGCCCCTACGGCTCATCTACTGGAATACGTAACTGTTGGATGGACTTGTCGACCTTTAAATCTAACACTAAGAGGAACCAACAATCTGCACCAACAAATTCAAGTACCGGAGCTCCTCTGGCGTGAAACAATGTAGCTGACAATTAACGAGTAACTAGCAGGCAAGGAGCCACAACTGCGTGGCCACAAAACAATAATATACACTTACAGCATTGTAGTCGCTTTGATGTCGGCGTTCTGCAGTCTAACACTGGCTTTCAAAGCAGGTTTTACATTTCAGTGGGAACGTCATAATGCTGTATGTTATGTAACAAAAGAAACGAGAGTACCAAAATTAATTTTTAGAAAGAACTCAGAACTTTTTCAACTTTAACAATTCATAATCATGTTCGAAGATATTTTTGCTAGCACAATTAATTTTCTTGCAAAATTATTGAACTGAAACTTGATGAACTTGACAAACAAATATATATTTTCTGGAAAAGGTATTCGTTATTCAGCTTTAGTAATGCAGCAACCCCGTGACTTGGAAACACAGCCTGCCCCACATTATGTAGTGTTTTCTTATTAGTTGCCTGCTCTGTGTCTCAGTGAACAAATATTATTGGTCTTGCTTCCGTCACATTAAGTGTATTCGAAGGTAGGGAAGGTGGAAAATCGTGAAAATAATTAAAAATCCCCTTATGACCTGCGTAGTTTCTTCACGAGGTAGAAAAAGGAGAAAAGATCTGTACGTAAATATGCTTTCATCACGCGAAATAAATTCCATGTTGAATGTGTAATTTTCACAGCACATCATGAGGGTGGCAACACTGAACGGTTTTCTGTGTCTTCATTTGATAAGTTCATTGCTTTATACTTGAGTTTGTGGTTTATTAACTGAAATAATTTTCTAGTTCTGAATTTTGTATTGCTAGGGACATTGTTCGTATTACCTTACTTGAAAATTAACTACTCTTTTTTCATGCTGAAACTGTTTTCCGCATCTTTTTTAAAATCAGCTCGAAAGTAACTGCAGATTCGATGTAGCATTGCTAGAAAAAATCCTGTGCAGGAATACACCATTGTTTCCATGTTAATAGTTTAAGAGAACGGAATTTCTTAAATCAAATTTTCGGATGAGATTCTAGTCGAGCAAAAACGTCTCGCATTTATAGCAATGAAACGGCTGGCCTTGGATATGATTAATATTGCTCTGTGACGTCAATATGCAGCAAGACCATGGCGAAATGGTTTAATACTTCGTGTGATGTAACTGACATTGTCTCACCTTCTATTTCCAAGTATCTCCCCCAACTGATAGCTCGCTGTGTCTGAATGTGAAAGCAAATAGATAGGAAAAACCCCTTCCTTTCTGACGTAGACTGAATTATGGATGCAGAAGACAGCAAGCGTCGAAAAGTTCCTTATTATAAGCTCTTTCTTTCTTGTACGCAGTTTTTCGAAAAATCATAAATCACAAACCTGTGAACAGTTTTTCGTAATAAATTTAGAAATTTTGAAGACATCTCTGCCAAAATAACCATCTCAAAACAAATATTTTTCTTTAACCTTAGATGTTAACTTTTAAACACTTTACAATGCTATGTTAATATTTTAAACTAATGGAAAGGTACAAACTGTGTGAAAAGGAAAAAATATGTAGCTTCAATATTGCCAACTTTACCGTCCATGCTGAAGTCGTCGAGTTTCCTGATGTTCTGCATGGTCAATGTTGTAGTTGCTGTCTTCACGGTAGCAAAACTACATCAGAGCTGGTACATGTGTCTTTACTTTAAAAGTAACAGTCGCTTCCATAAAGATGGCGACTGCGCCGATTTGATACGGTATGATTAGCAACGATTTTGACTTTGATACACCTCAACTGCCAAAAATATGCGAACTACTACAAAAATGCTAATTTAGTTAATTTGTTAGCAAGTAAGTTCATATATATAATTTTCCTTTAACTTAAGTTATAGGAGGTTTTGCGTTTTGAATTACTGAGTGCATGGACCGAGGTTCGAGGTTTGCCCACGCCATTCTTTCATTTACTCACGGACATTCAAAATATATACATAGCAGTAGAGTAGCTGCCTGTGAAGCACTCCATCTGATTGTTCAATACGCAGAGCTCGGTTAAGATCTGTTACAGAAACTGTTCAGAATCACTGTTTACGATTAGATCTTGCGGAACGTGCACGAATAACTAGAGATGATGGCATATCGCTAGAGACCGAAAAAATTTCGTGTTCACTGACGTATAGGCTAACCCCCAAGTACATGTGTGTATTCAAGCAGACATTATCTGCTCACTGGCTGCTCGATGACGCAGTGATATGGACCTGCATTAGTTGCTTCTGTACTATTGGCTAAGCGACGTACAGCAAGTGTCAAATAAGTCACGAACCAATTGCGAAAGTGGCTCGAACTTACAGTTGCTGGAATTCTAGCTTGGGGCCAAAAGAAAATTCGAATTTTTCAGGTCTCTACATGTAACGAAACTGTTTGTGCCAACGTAGCCTTCAAAACACTGTAATTTCTTGCAACGTGTATGATTGGGTGATGTACTTGTGACGCATCGTGGCTCTCTGCAGACCAATAACATACATACATTTTTATAATAGCGGGTTCCCATTGACTCAGTCAAATAGGGCGACAAGCTCCAGGTACAAGAGAAAGCCAGTAATATTTTCTTAAGCTGACGTGTGTTGAAACCCAGCAAACAGTCAAGTTTTCCCTGATAAAGCATTATCTCTACCTATAACTAGAGGCACGAGTGTTTCGCGTATTGATTGTAGGTCAGGTTGAACGCCAATAACCTGTACATCACTGTAACTTCGGTGACAATACGACAGTTGTTTTGACATACCTTTGGAGGTTGCAAGCCAGTAGTAAATAATATAATATTTCGTGGGGCTACCCCACTTGTACAGTTAGGAGCCAATGAATATTCGACTTTGACCAGTGTGTGTATATGACTGACAAGTCTAGACTGCTACCAGATTAATACACGAAATACTCGCACCTCTACCAGTAACATACTTGCAGGAAAACATTCACTGACTCCCAACACTACCTTAGATATACTCACTGGAGCAACACCCAATGTACAAGTATCTGAGAACAAAGTGTATACAGTACTGTGCAGTCCAGCCGGCTGGCCGTTGAACCAGCGAAATATCCTGGTCTCTAAACCTCACACGTATGCAAATGCCGGCCGCGTACACGAAGTATTTACACGAAGACCATAATATGCAATCGTTCACAGAAAAAGAAATACTTATTAGTCACTGCAAAATGTTTTGTTGAAATGGACTTTACCAAATTTTTTTTGTAGTGGTTACAAAACTTTTTTGTAGTCACTGCAAAATTTCATTGGGGACAGCAAAAATTTTTTTTGTGGTCGCTACAAAAAAAATTGGTAAGGTCAATTTTAACAAAATATTTTGCAGTGACTAATATGTAGAGACCGTAATTCGCGAGTTCACTGACATGTAGGCTAGCCTGCAAGAATATATATGTCAACTGAAGCAGAAAGCAGGTGCTCATTAGCTGCTTGCTGTTAAAGTGATACAGGTCTGTATTAGTTACATTTACATTATTGGCTCAGAGACTTCCAGGAGATGTCAAATAAGTCAGAGGCCAACTGCGAAAGTGACACAGACTTACAGTTGTTGGAATTATAGCTTGTGCCCAAATGAAAACGCAAATTTTTCAGGTCTCTACTAATAAGTTTTTTTTTCAGTGTTTGTATATAGAATCTGGTTATGTACGAATGCTGTACGTCTATCCCACGTGGATCCGAAAGCTACTTCAATAGAGGCTGGAAAAATTTACGGATGCTAACCTATAGGTTAGTCTCCAAGAATATATGTGTACTCAAGTACAGTACGTCTGTTCATTGACTGTTCGCTGACACAGTGACCACCGAACATTTTGATGAATTTTTTATTCATCTAAGCCTGACTCAAGATTTCAGCAGGATTTCTTTGGATTTATGATATATAACTACATTAACTTGCATATGAGAAATTTAATCAAAGTAAGTCAATCATTATCTATGCAACATTATAAAATCATCATTAGATGTACGTCAATTTCGCGGATTCACCTGGCAGCAGCCTAGACTTGTCAGTCCTATACACGCACTGGCCACAATCGATTATCTATTGCCTTTATAACCGTACAAGCAGGTAGCAAGCGATAGCACTTCGCATTATTTCATTATTTACTACTGACTTGCAGTAGTCAAACGCGTTTCGTAACAGCCGCCAGCAAGTCACAGACATGACAATGAAGTATACATAATTAGCGTTCAACCTGACCTGGAATGTATCTGCGAAATTTACGTACCTCTGACCATCATATATCCTTGAATGTAAACCACATGAAAGTGACAATAAATTACAAAAATATTGTTCTTAGATATTATTTTGGGCACAACCACGTCCGATTGGGATGGAGGACTTATTAAACAAAATAATAAAATTAAATTTGTCATATTTATTTGCGACCAAAGTGCGCGTTGCCCACAAACCAGATGACGATATTTCCTGGTTGTGTAACTTCAAAGTTTGTTCTGCGACAATGCTTGTGGCTATGGAAAAGTTGATAGGGCCTTTTATGCTTATTTTTCGTGGTTCTTATTAATATGCACATAAATACTGATGAACTACCATGCATATGTTTCATCACATCATAAGAGCTGCAACCCTTAACTATCCACAAGTAGATACTGTGTTAATATTAAACATCACGCAGCTCGTATAACTGTATCAGAGGTTTGCAGTTATTTTGTACATACTTTTAAAAAACGTGCAATTAACTGGTTATTCTTCAAAGAGGTGTTACGTCCTTGGGATGGCCTTTAAGCGGCAAGTCGTATGTAGGAATATGACTGTGGGGAATGCCAGGCTATTTAACAAACATCCTGTACTATGTGCTGGTTAATGGCGCCTGTAGTCGCTTGCATAGAAAAAAAAATAATTTCTTCACAGTTGTTGTCTGTTAGAAAATTTGAGTAGGAGTGAAGGTTTAATAATTTGATTGAATTTAGGTAATTATTTGTTGCGATATTTCGTGCCAAATTAGGGAAGGAGGTATGCGAAACGTCCTTCGTCCCCTCCGCCAGCCTAAAAACAATATACTTCCATGATTGTAACTGATTGTAATTGGTGACGTAGCAAAGCGAAGTGAAAACGCATTGCTGTAAGTAATTACAGGTGTTGTGGCTGTCGCAATAACGCCATGACGTGACGGAGACGTGAAAACCCTGCGTAAACAGACGAGCGACGAAGTTGCCGGCCCTGCCACGCCCCAGGGGTCTTAACTGGGAAGACAAAAGACTTCCAGGGAACATGAGATACGACCAAACAAAATACAGAACAATACCGGATGCGGCCTATCTTTCAACATAGGGACTGTAGCAACACTCGAGCTAGCTGTTGGTAATACCTGCCTGGCAACGTTGGTTACATTTCTCTTAAATATTATTAAAGTGGCCACTCTTTATGTTTAATATAATTATATTAACCAAATATCTTTGTTAATGCAGAATATTAAATATCGTTAAGTTCTATAACATAGAATGTATTAGTATAGTTATGACCCTTCTACACTAAGAAAATATTATTTCTTTAGACGGTTGTAGTAAATCTCATTGTATAAAAAATGAGAATAGTCGACAGGCTTTGTTAAATTACAAAATTCTACCTTATTTACAACTTATTTAAGAAAGCAAAACACGTTTCCATGGGTAATGTTAGAGAAATTAAGAAAATATGTCAAGTTACAATGTTTTATAAGCTGCAGACAATTAAAAAAATAAGCCATGTAAGCGAGTGTATGGTGCGGTACGCTCGGTAGTTTTACAGTGATTTTGAAGATATATGTTTTTAAGCAACATAATTTCCATATTGAAGAATGTCTACTTTACTTCGTCACAAATATATCCAAATTTGTATATGATTTTTAGGTACTCATAAACCAAAGATTTTTAGCTTTATACACCCAAAAATATTGCCAATTTTACTATTAAAATAAGTCAAAATTAATATCGTTATTATTTTTTTTTTTTACAAACGAACGGTGCGTTATTTTGCAAAACGATTTCGCAGAATTGTGATTCGTACTACTGGTGTTAGTCATAAAATTTTTCAAAGCATTCCCTAAAAATGTTTTGTTTTTTGCACCATTGTGAAGAAATTACTGTAGCATTGCTTTTACACAGAGACGATGGCAGCATTCGTGCCAGCGCTACTAGCTATTTGCAATATTTGCAGGGCGATATTGTTTACATTTTTTTCTTCGATATAGTTTAATTGACATGTTCCTACATATGCAATGAAATGAAGAGAATGTCTTGCGGAGGGGAAGGCGGTACAGGAATACCCCGACAAAACCCACCAGCCAATAACAAAACGTTTCTCACGCTTGAAAAACAGTTGCAATCAGAACAGCAATCGAACAGCACGGATTACCCAAAAGTGTGGAAAGAATTAAAAAACAAAAAGTCATATTCTATTCCACAAGCGTAGACCTCTACCTAAACTAACGGTTCAGCTCACATTTTCCTCTGTGGTTCGGGAGCAGTCTTTCGACATCCAGTAAGCCCTTTTATTATTGTTCCATATGTTACGCGTTTCACTTTAGGATTTATTTACGTTTTGTATTATTTTACTCTGTTGTTGATACACTATTAATATTACTCATGTTAATAGCATGTATGATGTAAGTTCAAGTTGAAATGTAAAGGAAAGTCACATGTTTTAGTGTTTAAGATACTATTTAATCAACGTTCCAGTAATGTTTACGGGGGCCGCGGGGGCCAAGGGGTCAGACCTCCAGCGATCCGGATTCGATTCTCGGCGGGGTCGGTTCCCAGATTTTCGCATGTGGGAATCGTGCCGGACGATGCCGTTGGTCGGCGGGTATTCTCGGGGATCTCCCGTCTCCGCCACCCCTTCATTCCGACGCCGCTCCATACTCACCTCATATCACCCCTCATCAGCGCTAAAGACCTCGATGTTAAGCGCTGACCAAACTCTCTCACACATTAATGTTTACGATATTGAACAACCTTTACCGCTTTAAAATATACTAATTTACACTAAAATTTTCCAGTCGTGTGGTTACATGAACGGTTACAGGAACGTGGTGAATATTTTGTAAACATCGAATCCACCCCTCCCCCTTCTTCCCAATAAATTAGCAAGTTTAGTCACAAGCTAAGAAGCAAATTATAAAACACCAGGATATTATTATCTTAGTTTACTAAAGCGTGTCACGTGAATATACAGTGTACTAAAAGCGTCGGTTGAAATACGGCCAAGAAAGTGGTTTCCTTGGAGCGAAGTCGTTGACCGACGTGTGGAACCAATGACAGTTTAAATACTACAGCGTCATTCCACTAAGCATTACTTGCAATGTGCGAGCCTAACAATTGGAAATGTAACTTCCGCAATGAATAACCATGAGCGAAGTATAATTGACGTACGTCGCACGGTGATAGCTTGCTGCTGACATTTGCGTTACCACGCGACTCTTTGTCAAGAGACATAACCTAGTAGAAATGTCCGTTATGCGAAGTCGGTGTAAAACAAATGAAATTAATAAAATGATTCGATTATTACAACGTTTATCTTTCCCTCAAATCACAATTCACACCGTATGAAATTTTTCGCCGTAGACGATGCAACCATAACCACATACGTGCACATTACCACTGCCACAGCCATTAAAAACGTCTTGCTACAATTGACATATAATTACCGGATGTTTACACTTCTTATCCGATCAGGTTTCACTGTCCGACTAAAACTAATAAAAATTTAAAACACGAAATTCTTGCCAAATACAACCATTACCCTACGCGAAGTTAGCAGCCACAAAATTTGCTATAAAATGACTAAAACAAGCAAAGCTTACACGATACGAGCTGTGCCCGTTTGCCTTTTATATATATACAAATTTGTAGTAAAATATGCCACTTACATATATAGTAAAATTTCTCGAAATTTGGAAGTGGTAAAAACAAATTTCTCTACGCCGCGCCGCCATCAGAAGGAGAAATTATATTTCAAGATGACGCAAATTTCGTTACCTTTTCGCTTGCATTGGTACGTGTTATAAAATAAACGAAACATTAATTTTATCAGTTGCAAGTGGCATTCAGGCGTGACTGGTGGGATCGTGAAGAATAGTACCGCCTTTAAGAGGAGTCCTTCGCGGTGTCAAATTTCCACCCTTGACGCGTGGTAACAGCGTAGCGATAAGAGCCAGTGTCCCACGCTTGACGAGAAGCACATCGCCTCTATTCGCAGCGCGTCAAACTGGCGTGCAAGGTTTCCGTTGTAGTCTTTTTACTATGGGACTTTAAGCGGTGGCCCCAATATTTTATTTTTGAATAGTTTGAAGTAAAGACCAACGCATGCTTCTCGTTTTGCACTTTACGAATTCAGGTAATATTTTCGGAATTACAACAGTCTAAAAAACCCGTTTTTAGCCATTTTGAGAGGCCCGAATATCATGTTTCTAACAAGCGTGCTGCATTTTTGAAAAAATAGAAGCATAGTTTCAAGTGTGTGTTCTTTTCGTAGGTAAACATAATATGAATAAATTAAGCGGTTTCGCGTTAAAATGTATACCCGTCACACGTTGCAACGCCTTCCATGCGCCAGTCGAGGACTCCTCTTAGCGCGCTGTGTTTCCAGAAGTCTTATTTTATTGCGATTTTATGTAGAGACCCAAATACTTTATTGGTGGAAGATATGGATAAAGAGAAGCGCGAGCTTCTATCCTTCCGTTGTGGATTAGGTAGGTTTTTTGTATAAAAAGCAGCACACACACACACACACACACACACACACACACATATATATATATATATATATATATATATATATATATATATATATATAGAGAGAGAGAGAGAGAGAGAGAGAGATAGAAAAGGTTTCAAACAGGCGAGGTGCATTAAAAAAAAAACATAGCATCATCTTGAGCCGATGATTTTCGGTGAAAATAATTTGGCATAATCTTTTTCCACTGTCATATGTGCACACCTGTGTCTCTGCTTAGTGGCCAGGGATAGGATGTTTTTTAACTCTCAGCGTCTTGGGTTCTACCGGCAAATCACAGGCGTGTGGTGTCGCAGTAACCTTGTTCTCATTGGTTCAATCAAGAGTAACTCCTCTGCACACAGACACACTGCCAATAACCATGAAGCACAGCTGCAGATGTGCACGTAAGGCAATGAAACAAGTTGTGGCAACATTATTTTAAACCAAAAATTCATTGGCTCTGGCCATAGCAACTTGAAGTGTGTTTTCTTTTAGTAAGAAAATGGTTAGGAATACGTTTATCAGTTTGACGTAAAACATATCAGGTACGACACGCCACAAAACCGTCCACATGTAAGTCGAAGACCACGCCTTCACGGTTGTGAAAGACTGCAAAGTCGTCTGCTCGTGAACCACGGGATTTGAAGCGTGCAACCCTAGTATATAACATAACGAGTCATCCCGCTCTCAAAGCGTTGGCAAAAAAATAATGTCGACTCCACGAAATGCCTCCAACACAATAGTCACGTGTGCATTGTTTCGAGCTGGCAAGTAACGCGGCTGCCAGCTTTCTACGCACACACGCGCGCGTAAGTCGGGACGATACATAACGCATGAGCCTCGTGATGCCGGAAGTAATATTTAGGCTAGAGGAAGGGGTGGCATGTAGGAGGGGAGGGGGGTAGGCTGGATCGCAAGTCACGCCTTCGCCCCGTAGTGTCGCGTCGCTCGCCCAGCCCCGACATCGCCTCAGTTCGCGCCCGACCACCGTCCTGGACGTGTGAGAGTCGCTGGGTCCTCTCAGAAGTGTCGGCGCCTTCTTCCTTGGTCCTTATAGCCTCGAGGAGGACCTTGTCGGGAGATAGTTCTACTGTTACCCAGGTGAGTCGCCTCGCTAGCGTTACACACGCCTAACTATTTGTCTTACCCTTGAGGGTGTTCGAGTGAGGGAAAATTTACAAATTTTATGTTTGTATGAAAAAGCGCTAGTTTTATAGAGTGTACAAAAAAATAAATAGCTCAGCTAGTTTTCCCATAGCGTAATTTCAAAGTCAAAATTTGCAAATTTTTACTTCGTACAAAACTTAAAAACCAGTGAAGATAATGACATTGAAAAAAATCACATCAAAACTACATGTTGCGGTCTACGGCTTGAAACACACATAAAAACCTATTAAATTTTTTTTTATCTAAAACAATAATTTTTAATTTCGTTTAGCAAATTTTTTTAAAATAAAAGTATTTTTTATAATGGGTTTTCATACGTTTCAAGCCGTAGACCGTGAATCTAGTTTTGATTATTCCATGTCATTATCTTTACTGGTTTTAAATTTTTGAATGAAGTAAAAATATATAAATTTTGAATTTGACTCCCATTAGCTATGGGAAAACTGGCTGTGATATTTTTTTTTTTCGTACCAGGAAAATGTACTTTCAAATAATGTCTACGAAACTAACCCTATTTTATACAAATATTTGCCCTTAACGGCGTTCACGTGGCAAAAATTCATAATTTTATATTTGCGTGGCATAGTGTTCATTTTAAAGACTTAACTCGTGACTACATTTTACACTTGTAACATTTTGTTACTCTCATAGTTTTCCGGCAGTGACACGACAAAGTCAGAATTAGCAAGTTACGGGAACGTGGCGATAACAAAAAGTAAGTGTCTTACGCGAATTAAATAATTTACACTGATATGACATACTATTGGCAATATGCTGTATTTAAAACACATTGTGAGATTCGTTTGTACTTTTAAAAAAATCTGAAGACAATGCCAATATGCTTATTCTATGGCAATTTAAAAAATACAAAAGGACTATGTATTTTTAAATATTTTAGAATATGGCCTATAATATCTAATTTCTGTGTAAATTATTTCATTCGTGTAGAGGTTTTCTTGATAAACTGCTTGTCATAAATCTGTAGCTTAATGCAAGAACAACCTATGTCAATATATCGTATGTGCCCTAATCAAGCATAGAATGCCTGATTATCACACATATGGTATAATGACATTGGTTGTTTTTGCATGAAACCACAGAAATAATAATGGAATCTTTCATTAATTTGTCATGCAGAATCATTTCAAGGGTGGTTAAGTTTAAAGAACATATAACACTTTTGTGATATCTAAAATTCTTCTATGCCTATAAACATTGTCACATTCACCAAAAATATTTAAAAACATAAGTAATTGTAGAAACTCGATCAATTAAATTTAGCAATCAGTTCTCCTCCTTAAGGGCGTTCAAAAGCGTTTAGTATCAAACTTTTAAATTTTTTTCGAAATAGTGTTAGTTTTGTTGACGATACTTGTGAGTGCAGTTTCCTCGTACTAAACAATTTTATATCACATAGTTTTCTCATAACGGTGCGTCAAAGTCCAATATTGAATGTTACACTGCCATACAAGTAGAGAAAACCAGTTGACTTACTTAAACGAAGTAGTTCACAGTGAAATAACACGTAATTTGCTACATAATCATATATTACAAAAACTCACAGTGAACAACTTTTGTATTTAAAACATTTGCTGAATTTTCAGAAATTTCCTGTACTTTTGCGATTTTTTTAAACGTTCAAAATACTACGTTGTGGTTTTATGAATGTTAGGTTACACAGTCTATGCCACGTTATTTCAAGTCAGTTGGTTTTCTCTATTTGTATGGCAGCGTAACATGCAACATCTAACTTTGACGCACCGTTATGAGAAAACTATGTGATCTAAAATTTGTTTCGTAAGAGGTAAGTGTATTCGCACGTACAGTTTTTTCTAGACAATAAAAACAATGGTTTTGGATAATTATGTAACGAACGAGATTTTTGTCAATTGACTCATTATTTGAAAGAGTATAATTTATTGTCGTGAAAAGAAAAAGCTATAACAGCAAAAAAAAAAAAAATTAATGCCAGTTCCACTTGAACGTGAGTTAAGTCTTAAACTGCGAGACAGATTTTTGGTTTATGCTCTCGTTGAAGGTTATGAAAATATCACAACAACAGTATAAACTAGAGAGCATGGCCAAGGTTATGCAAGTTTTGTTTCACGTTGTCATAATAGTCGAGATTTTCATAACGGAATCATCTCAGTTAAGACCATATTGTTATAGGGGATACGTGAAAAAGAGAGCATTCTTCAAACCTTCCATATTTTAGTTTCCTGTCTCTTTTAAATGTAATTTATAAAAGCAACCTAAGTAACAACCAAAATGCATAGATTACACAGTACTCAAAAGTTAATATTTGTAGTCACGGTAGTTAATATTTTTAAATTAACACTCTCGACAAGGGGGTCTTCAAACGTATTCACTTAATTGCGAACCACCTTTTACAGGATCTTTCAGCCAATTTTCAATACCCTGATAATTAAAAGCAGCTCAATGTTCTCATTAATAAAAACACCTCAAACACATATCCATATGTTTTTTTTTTTTTGTAAATTTTTATTCCTGTAGTAACGTTTTCCCCGTCTGAATTCGGACAGTGGTATCGTCCTGGCACTACAGTACAAGACACGGCAATTGAATTGTTACCGTATTATATAATTAGGTCGCAGTTTTGTTGTTGCAAGGAAGGTGTTTTTACTGTATGTTACTGTTTTGCAGTCGGCAAAGATGTGTCTCAACAGCTCACGTCCAATCGCAACAGTGATAGTGGAGTATACGTTATTGACGTTCTACCTGGGTTAGAATGAAAATTCGAAACATACGTGCCTAGAATTAATGCTCCCCAGTTTCTGTTGTCATTGTCATGGTCATTTTTTTAAACCTAAACGAGAGCAAATATCACAAATATGTTTGTCACTTTTGTTTAAAATAGTTTTTGTCGAGATATTTATTTCTGGGCAAGAAATTACGTGGGTTCTGCTAATAAGCCAGTTATACTCCATTTCATATAAGTTTAGATAAATTTGACAGCAACTTACGGGCAATAATTTGTATTATTTTGTGATTTGTGGCACTACATAAGACAAACTTTGCAGTACAAACGCTGAAATGGACGTCTCAGGTTCATTTTAGAGCTAAATTGTCAAAAAAATTACAAAATATTAAAAAATTTGCCCATAAGTTGTTGTCACATTTATCCAAACTTACATGAAACAGAGTATAGCAACAATTTCGTTAGTAAAATCATTAGCTAAAACCCTACTGTTTACTGTCTTGAAAAAAAAAATAGTGAGCATGAAAAAATATATATTAAACTATTTGCAACATGTCCGTCCTCCTTTCTCGTCTATATATAGCACTCATGTAACCACAAATATTGTTAGCACCTACCGCCATAGCTGGAAATGAAGGTAAGAACTATATTCTGTCAACGTTGACACAATCACGATTGACTGGACGGTCTCCTACTTGAAAGTGGCACAGAACTGTTGAGCTGCGTCAGCAGTGACGTACAGGTCTCGACGCTTTGTGTACGCGACTGTACAGATCACACACAAGCAATTTTGTCGAGTCGTGTTTGTAGCAAGATTCAAGGTGTTCAAATCCACTTTTAGCATAGAAATGTATGGCGGAGCTCTTCCTTCACAAAGCCAGCAAAACTACAACAAAATCATGACTCGTCATATTGGACGTGACGAATGTTGCCGCTTACCGGACAAAGCGAGGTGGCAGAACAATAGCACGTTGGACTCGCATTCGGAAGACCCGGGTTCGATCCTCGGTTCCGGCCATGGTTTCCATAATAGCTCCAGGCGAATTATGGGATGGTATCTTAACAAAGGCCATGGCCGACTCCTCTCCCAGCTGCTGTCATTGTACCAAGCTGTGTATCACTGTCTATATGACCTCGCTGTCCACGAGACATACAGTCCACTTACCTTACCTTACCGGCGAGTTTTTTTCTGGGTATTCTTTCTTCCCCCTACGTATTTCGTCGCTACTTCATAATTTCCTCGTGTCGTCCCTTAGGAGATACCAAGGCATGGCCGTTATGTCCCGAATAGAATATATTTATGCTATTTCTGCTATCTAAATTTTGCGTAACAGATTCATTCACAAGGTACCGCACTATTGTCAATTGTAATTGCTTATTTGCTGTAAATTTCGTCCGTTGGAAACTCGAATAGGCCTACCTATGAGCAAAGCAGTATTTTCAATATGTGTAATACGATGTATTGAATTACTTTCTCTTCACTGCTGAGATGTGATGCTGAGATTTTGTATAACTTCATGTACATCCTGTAGTATAGAAATATTTCATGTGTTTCGACATTAGCAGCGTAGGCCTTAAAAGTTTTCACGCCACCTCCATTCTTTTCCGTGCATCGCTATTCCAGACTATGCACACAGAATAGATAGCAATACAGACGTGAAATAACGTGGCGGCTCATTTGATACGGGCGAAGTTCACCGCTTATTGGCTGCCCGATGTTGTTGATACCAGCCCTGTGTATGTTTGGTTCTTGCTTGTCACGGAAGGTTTCCTATTGGTCTGGCTGCGGGCAAGCAGGGCAGCCACCTTGCGCTGATTGGTTATAGGCATTTCCGCCGTATTGCTGGCCAGCGAAGTTATTTTGCTGCCGTGTGTTACTGAGTTTGTTGTCCTTCCGGTAGAGCCCACGATTTTTCGCGAAAATAATTCTGCAGTTTGTTTCAATGCCCTATGAGCACATACGAAGCTCTGCTTCATGGTTATTGGTAGAATGTATTATTGATTGAGGCACGAGTATTTCGCGTATTAATCTGGCAACAGCCTAGACTTCTCAGACCTATACACACACTGGCCAAAGTCAACTATCTATTGGCTTGTAACCGTAACACGTGTTGCGACCACGACATTTTTCCTTATTTATCACTGGCTTGCTGTCGTCAAAGATGTGTTAAAACATGTTTCGTCTAATCACAGGAGTAGTAAAGATACATTATTGGTATTCAACCTGACCTAGAATCAATACGCGAAGTAATCGTGCCTCTAATTAGTACACAGACGTGGCTCATTTGACTGTGCCAACAGGAACAAGGTTACAGCGACACCAAACGTCTGTGATTTGCGGGTAGAACCCTAGACGCTGAGAGTTACAAACAGCCAATCACCGACCATGAATCAGGGCTGCATATATGTACATAAGTAGAGCCACGATTTTATGGCGAAAAGATTTTTGCAACATTTGGTTTCGATGCGTCATGTGCACACCTGCAGCTCTGCTACATCGTCTGTGATTGGATGATTTTACTCTCACTGGCCTTGGCAAATTATAGACGTACGGAGTGACAAAAATCTAATTCAGATTGGTGCAGTCAAATGAGAAACGTGTCTGAACAATGACACGCTGCCAATAACCTTGAAACAGAACTGCCGATGTGCACGAGAGACGCTGAAACAAAGTGGGGCAAAAATCTTTTCGCGACAAAATCGTGGCCCTATACATAAGGCATTGAAACAAACAGCTGCAGAATTCTTTTCGCGAAAAGTCGTGGGCTCTATCCCTACAGGCTGTTTCACTTCTGTATTCCTAAATATTCTGTGCAAAGTCATTGAGCACGTAAATATGTGACGCCTCTCTCCTCTTGGTCACATAACAGACTGGCGCAAGGCCGTCACGGACCGCCTAAACACGTGATCGGTTCCTCTTTGTCAGAATTTCTCCAACCATCCGCAGCAAGGACACTTTCTAGAAGCACCGTGGCTGCCTCGTGCGACTCCGGAGTTTGTCTGGCTGTTCACTACAACCAAACACTTTCTCCTGATTAGTGTAGTTTAACTTGAGTCAGTGAATAAAGCTTCAGTGGATCGAACTGAATACCTTTAATTTCTTCAGTGGTTGAAAACCGCCGATTTAAACAATACGTCAATACTTCCTGTGATTCCCAGTAATCCACCAGTGGAGCTTCTGAAATGAATGGTGCGCATTATTTTACGAGCTGAACGATGTTTCTTAAGCAATAAGAGAAGATGAATTGCATTGTGTTATTAAATGCAATGCTGCTTAAGAAGTTTTGATTCCAAAATACATTAGAGTGAGACAGTGAAAAAGACAGAGGGTGTCAACAAATATGACAATAAAAGAAGAAGGTACTGGTAGAACTAATTTTACCTAACCTTGTGTTTTAAATAATCAGAGTTACACGAGAAAGTCGTTTTCACCTCATATGGAATAGATGGATTCCTTATATGAAATGTCCACATGAAAATTAATTAATATTTACTCACAGTTGACACACATGGACAAAAAATATTAGGTAGACGTGTCTCAAAGTCTCCACACGTGTCTAAAGTGATCTCCGCTTACCATACATATAATATATAAGTAGTAGCGTTCCAAAACTCTCCTTGTCCATCACCAAGGAAAAATGAGTTCTGAGCAGTTTTGTGCGGCTTTTAAATGTGCGCTAAAGATGACGTAATGATAGTTTCCAAAACTCGCCTTATTCAATAACAGATACTCTTTGAAAAAACTGCTTTAGCCATGTCACAAATGGACTTGCAAATCAGTTTTTCGCGATTTGCTCAGCTTTAGTGAAAGTGGATATGGGGAGTTTTGAAACTGGACTACCATTTTAGTTGCTACGTTTTGCGAAACCGAATGAAATGGTTAGAATTAATAATTCCGTACACAATCGAATTTTGTAACTTTGTCACTACCTGCTGTTGCTGTACGAAACCACAACAAATCTACAATGGGTTGCGTGACACAGTTGTGCCAAATACAGTATTGTGCTCCGATTGGGAAATAAAATGCTACGCGAGCCTATGAGTTTTCAAAGCATCATGTCAAGTCAATCAATTCGCGAAATATATTTATCTATATTGTTTTAACTGGCCATCTATACTTACCTCTTACTTGTCGTAAATATTTGCTTTCACAAGGAATAAAAGTAGATGGCTGGTAAACTATGGTAAAATAAGTCAAGAAATTAAAAAAAAAATGTCAGTCGTTACATTTGGTGAGTTTTTCTTTTTAATTTTTTTTCCAAGTTGTTAAAAATAAATAAAAAGCAGCACGCAGTTATGCAGACGAATCCGAAGCATTTGCTTCCTTGTGACTTGGCCGGTTTATTCCCGTGACACTGGACAGTCATAGATTGTAAGCAGTGATTGGTGGTCATTATTACATCCTTTCTCTCCAACCTTTGCGGTTGTGGCTTCTCTGGAACAGCATAAAACATCGTCGATAACAGCCAACAATTTCTAAGGCAACAAAAAACAGGGCTGTTTTTCTTAAGCTCCCGAAAATGGATAACGCAGTCAGCCTGACAATGTTGTCACCATTAGAACACCAGAGAATGATCGTGATACAGAAAAGTTAGGTATACAGAACCGAAACTGCTTCTCCGTGTTTATGATGTAGATACTCGTATTTGATTTGTATTTGGTTGCACTCAACGAGACACAGACTTCGTATTCATTTTATTTAAAGACTTAGAGACATCGACGTAGATCGACAAGGGGGAGAGAGAGATATTCCGGGTTTAAACCCAGTCCCCAAAATATTGAAAATAAAAAATAAATAACATTTAATAAATAAATAATGATTAGAAAATCTAAATATTGCTGCTAGTGGCATATTCAATATTTAGATAGTAAAACTGCTGAAATAGTGTAACTTTGCACTTTGAAAACAAAATTTTCCGCTCTATTTATGAGGATTGGTCTTTATTTATAAAATTCCAAATCTGAATTTCCCCCTCCCTCTTCCAAGTTCCAAATATAAATCTTTGCTACGTCACTGGACTTAGAGACAATGGAAAATCGTAATAAAATTTCTTTCTCTGCTAGGCTTCAACGTACCCCATACACTGAATGTTTCGTATAGATATTAGCAAATGTTTATCTGAAGCACTGTTTGTCTCATCAGCATGCCTAGTTAAACTTGTATAGTGATACATAATTCAACGCTAATAGCATTTATCTATAACTGTAAGTTTCTTGAAGCCAATTTGCGAAAGTTGAACAATAGCAATCCTAGACAACAGTTTTAGCCAACGTTTTAAACAAAATTGTTTCCAGTGTTACGAACTTCTGAGGCACAATCTCTGACGCCGGAACCTCGTGCATTTAACTGCGGCGCAAGAGATCACGCGTAACGAATTAGTAATTAAGTGGCGCAGCCAGTATTTGTTTTTTTTTCTTTGGGGTGAGGAGGGGGAGGAGGTTGCTGTCGCAAAAAAATATACATATATAGGCCCTACACACATCATTTTTGTTTATTGTATAAATAAAATAGATACAGAATATAATTGATATATTTTCAAATTTCAAAAGACAATTTTTTTTTAACATTTTCATTTAAAATAAACTTAAACAGTCCGCCTGTTCATTGTAGTTTTTTTCTCACTTTTTTCTCCGATAGTCTCTGGGGGGGGGGGGGTTAACATCCAACCCCCCTCCCACTCGCTTAGCCTCTGGCATTGGAAAATACCATTATCTAGGACTGTCGTTAAGTATTTTATCCATATTGGCTTCGAAAAAAGCGTACAATTCAATTAATGTTTTCAACGTTTATTTATCTACCACGCACTCTTAAACACAGAGCATGTGTGAGTTATTCCAAAACAATTCACACGTCACAAATAGCATCGTCTGATAATAGTTGGCTTAATATATGTACTGCAGATTATTTAACACCGTGTTGACTGAAAGTGTCTTCGTGAGGTTCCAGTGTATCAATTGCGTGTTGGGGCACGTGATTTCCGCGAAATGATTTCGTGACTGGTTATATTTCAAAACACTTTACCTCATGTCCTCTTCAGTGACAGGATGTTTGCGTCTTGGTGTTGTATCGGCGAATCACAGACACGCTTGTTTTCGCCGTAAACCTTCCTATGAATGGACCAGTAAGATAATGAACCTTTTCTCACAAAGTCATGCAGTCAATAGCAATAACTAGAGACATGCAAATTTCGCGTTATTTTCTGACAGCTGACTAGACTCCAAGTGACTATAGGTTCGTTCGACGTCTCCTGCTGGCCGATATTGTCGTGACTTGTCGCGGAGAATGCTTACACGGGAGAGAGGCCATTCTCTGTAAAGACGTAACACATATCAATGGAAACACATAAAATTTCGTAGCCAATTGAATCACAGATTATGCTCTGTTATGTATAGGAAAGTGAAGTTTAGTCTGCTACCAAATGATAACGCGAATTTTGCATGTCTCTAGCAATAACCAAAGAGCTGCAGGTGTGTTATTTTTGAACAATTCTTGCAACGGGGGCAAGTTACAAACTAGTTTGTAAGCCTCAGAAGTATTCGCAAATCACTGATATAACTTGCACGGAAATACATTATTTTATGCACAAAGTCTTGTGAGGTGGTGAGATGAGTGTGTGTCACGGCCATTTAAGGATGTTCAAGTGCGATAAAATCGTAATTTTATATTTTTATGAAATAGTGTTAGTTTTGTAGACGATACTTGTGAGTGTAGTTTCCTCTTACGAAACAATTTTAACTCTCATAGTTTTCTCATAACGGTGCGACAAAGTCGAAGTTCTCTTGTTCTGCTGCCGTGCAAACAGTGAAAACCAACTGACCTATTTGAATAAAATAATTCACTGTAGTATTACATCCCATAAGCTATGCAATAAAGTATTTAAATGACCATAACTTAATATTTTGAATTAAAAAAAAAATCGCAAAAGCACAGGAAAAAAGTTGAAATTTCAGCAATTTTTTAAAATACAAAAATAGGTCACGGGATTTTTTTAAAAATGCTTTACTACGTAGCCCGTGGCATGTTATTTCACGGTGAATTATTTCACTTACGTAGGTCAATTGGTTTTCACAATTTGCATGGCAGCAGAACATGCCAATTTTTACTTTGATGCACCGTTATGAGAAAACTATGAGAGCTAAAATTGTTTCGTAAGAGTAAAATGTACTCACAAGTATCGTCTACAAAACAAACAATACTTCATATAAATATAAAGGTATTACTCTATCGTGATTGAACACCCTTAAGGAGAGAGGGAGTGAACGGGGCTCTCTACAAAAATTTTATTGTTGTAATAATTTTTGTCTGCACTATTTATGGTTGGTTTAATAGACATAACATATTGTGACTATTTTCCACTATAATGAAAATTTTCTAGCTTTAATAGTTTCTGTGTAATGGCATATTAAAGCCAAAATTTGAATAAAATGTTTTATACTAGAAAGGAAAACCAACTGACTTACAGAAATGAAATAATTCACAGAGAAGAACAGTGTGTCGCGCTGCATCTAGACATGTTCCGCATTGAATATATACATTTTTTAAACTTCCGAATTTGAAATATTTTTCAGTATAAATTATTTTATTTATGTAAGTCAGTTGGTTTTCGTTTCTTGTGAAATACCATTTGATGCAAATTTGGTCTTTTGTATGCTATTATTAGAGACAGTGATTTTTGGTGGAAAGAATTCTGCACCACGTTGTTTCAATGCCTTATGTGCACACCTGCAGTCCGCTGCGATTGGTTGTTTGTAACTCTCAACGTCTTGGGGTTCCACGCACGGTACTCCAGTATAGTTGTTCTGATTGGCTCAGTCAAACGAGCGACGCCTCTGACATATTCAATCTGCCAATGGACGACTTGAAGTACACGCCCCCTGACGTCACCGCAGAGGAAAAGTACTGTGGGAAACAAAACTTGTTTACAAACATGCTGAGTTAGTTGGTAATTGCATTCGTAGATTTGCACGCAAGGGTAAAAAATAGTAGTTTCTACTTCATGGTTAAGATACGGAAATACATAAGATTAATGTTTACCTGAAAAAACGGCAAATTCCAAACAAATAATAAATTTTCTTGACGTACATCTCATCCGGTACATTTGACGCCAAACAGCTAAATGAAGGTATGTTCGACTGCGGTATCCATGGAGATAGGAATTGTTTCCCACACCTGACTGAAGCTCCGCCTCTTTTCAAGTCGTCCATTAGCAGGCGCAGGTTTGCAAGTAAGGCATCGAAACAAAGTGGTGTACATTTCTTTTCAGGGGCGGAGCCAGAATTGAATTGAGGGTAAGGGGTGAAGCACCGGTTGGCCGATTTAAACAGGGGGGTCCGGGGGTCCTCCCCCGAAAAAATTTTGATTTTAAGGTGCAAAATAGTGCACTTTGAGAAGATTTTGAACGTTAATGTTTAACACACAACAGACACAAATTGGAACATTTTCAAAGAGTTTACAGTCAGTTACTTAGAATACATTGCAAAGCTCGTAAAACCTACTGCATTTTCAATAGTTTGAATAAAAGTTATAACATTTATAATACAAGGCTGGGCTCTTAGGGGGAGGGGGTAATTTCCCCGGTTTCCCTCCCCCTTGTATCCGCCACTGTTTCTTTTCACCAAAAATCTCTGGTTCTTGTAATTATACAAAAACTACGAACGCTAGAATATATTCCTTACAGACAAAATAGTCTCAATGTATGTCTACAAAGCAAACCATATCTCGTACAAATATATAACACATTAAAACAATTGAAATGTTGCGCGAACATCCGTCTTAACCCTGAGGTTGTAACGGCGCCGCCTACCCCACGCTACGCGTTGCAGTGTGTCATAAACAGGTTTTTTTTCTACGAAAAATATTCCACGTGTGCTCATTGTGCCAACGTACGAAAAGAAAACACTTCAGACAAGGTCGGAACATAATTGTTAAGACGCCACGCTCATTAAAACCACTGTTTCTAAGCCGTCCAACATGGCTTGAAACGGCGTTTTCAGACTGCCATACTTCAAAGTGTACTAGTCGGATGTATGTGAAATTCAGGTTGCGACCTGCACTGGACTTCGCTACAGATTTTCCACCAATAAAACGATATGGTTACCTCTTAGTGTTCCATCGTAAAAACGGTTCGGCGGAAACCTTGCACGCCATTGCAGCGCTTCGATCGTTGAAGCGATGCGGCATTTGATGCGCGTTTCAAGGTCGCCCTTATAGCTCTGTCATTACTGAGTCTCTAACCGGCAGGTAGGCGGCGCCATTAAGGGCGTCCAAGTGGGGAAAATTCATAATTTTACATTTGAATGAAATAGTGTTAGTTTTGTTAGTTGGGAGTTCATTTTCCTCTTACGAGAAATATTAGCTCAAACAGTTGGCCCACAACGGCACTTCAGAGTGAAAATTTGCACGTTTATATTTCTTATAAGCCGTAAAACCCAATTTACATAAATAAATTTAAAAATTCACACTGAAAATGCATTTTACTGGCTACTGCTTCAAATGTTTACTTTGTATTTTAAAAAAAAAATGTAAAAGTTTGAAAATTTTTGCCTTATTTGTTATGACAATGGATTTTATAACATGTGTCATGTAGTTTCAGTGTGAATTTTTAATTTATTTATGTTAATTGGTTTTTGCAGCTTATAAGAACTAAACACGTGCAAATTTCGTCTTTGAAGTGTCATTGTGGGAAAACTGGTTGAGCTAATATTTTTATATACCCCCATGTTATGTCTACAAAAGTAAAAATGTTTCATTCAAATATAAAATTATGATATTTTTCCACTTGAACAGCCTTAAAAGTCGACGAGGGTGAAGTGAAGTGAAGAGAAGGGGCAACATAATATCCATGCCCGAGCCGTGATTCGAACTCAGGACCTCTCGCACTGTAGACGGGCACCCAACAGACTACGCTACGGAGGCCGGCTCGTAAAGTCTTATGCTCCTATAAATATACCCTGTCGTTCGCCCGTAGACACTGATTGGCCAGTTGTTTCTCACCATTTGGCTGGCCAGTGCTTTCAATTTGTTGGCTCAAGTAACGAAAACAAGGTTTTCCTCAACAGTTGAAGGATTCAGCAACAAATGAAATTATGTTTTATATTTTGCTCATTGTAAGGTAAAAATATTTTGCAAACGTATTACTGGTAATATTAGAGATGGCAGTGCTCACCCACTATAGTTCTTAAAATTGTCTGAAATAACTTTAATATGATGTGTGTGTGTTGATAGATGGCATAAAGGAAAATTTACTTGGCTATGTTAAATATAAATTACCCACACTACGATGTTTGCTCCTGTTTTCAGTAAATTTCGACTCTTAACGTATTCTGAAGACAGTAACTGTTTGGTTACGTAGTGAAACTATACCCTTCTTAAGATAACATAGTAAAAATATCGTGATATATGGTGTTAAATGTTAAGAATCACGCCAATATTCATCATAAATAGGAGCAAAAATGCAGTTGCTGTACCAGTAATTCTTCAGCTGACATAAAAACTGATACATTCCAAATCCTGCAGGAACTTCATGTGTCACTCGTCAGTGAAGTTTTGTAACGGTTAACCGTGAAGCCAGTGGGAAAACGAAAGTTGTGTCTTCGTTTCTTGGTATCTTGCCAGTCCAGGTAGTCTACCAGCAGATACAGCGGAAAACAAGAGAAAGGGGGAATACCCCCGTCGTTTTTTATGGCAGAGTGTAATAAAGACATCTTGCCGTCAATCATGTGAGCAGACCCGCCCTCAGATCTGATATTCCAGTACGAACTTTCAAGCCAGATCCCGCGTGAACTGAGTCTTCACGGGAATATTCGTATAGGTGGTACAGGATAAAGTGAACACTTTTGAGGCCCTGGTTGCTTTTATTCCTTTCATAAAATTTACACTTTCCTGACACTTTTTAATATAAAAAGAGCAACTCAGGTAACAACCAAAGTATATAGTGTGTACTGTACCATAGCCATCTTTAGTAGAAGGCCGCGGCCTTAGATCTGGCAACCCTGCACGCAAGGGTCATCTTAACACTTCTTTTAGCTCTCCAAAGGCAATGACTGTACCTGATTAGTAAGTCTGCTCTAAATGCCGACGAATCAGGGGAAGCCACTGCCATTGGCGAGACAAAAAAAAAGTGTTGAAATGACCCTTGTGTGCAGGGTTGCCAGATCTAAGGCCGTGGCCTTCTACTAAAGACGGCTATGACTGTACCCAAAATTTAACGAAGAAGGTCAAAACATATAATAATTTTTAACTATTGTTCTAGACAAGGGAGTTGCCAAAAGTGTTCACTTATAACGAACCGCCTATAACTAGAGCCATGAACTTTTCGCGAGAAGAATGTTGCCCCAATTTGTTTCAGTTGCTTGCGTGCACATCCTGCAACTATGCTTGATGGTTATTGGCAGAGCGCCTGTGTGACGTGACGTCTGTCGTTTGACTGTGCCAATCACAATAATGTTACCACAACACCACATGTTTTTGATTTGTAGGTAGAACCTCAAGACATGCAAGAGTCGAAACATCTAATCACCGACCGTGAAGCGGAAATGCAGACGAGCACGTGCATGACTCACTGAAACAACCTGGGGCAAAACTCTTTTCGCGCAAAGTTCATGGCTCCACCTATAACTAAGGAATAGCTTTGCACCAGCTTCGTTTTTATTATACTCAGGTACTCGGAAGATTTGTATCTTCTTTAGGGAACAAGTTAGAATTCAAACAACTATCAATTCACAGCGCTTTCGCAGTTGACCCTTAACTTTGTTACGAGGTTCTGAGTTCTGCAGCGTTCAAGTGCGTAGATAGTGTTATAAAACATTTTGTTGCAACAGTTGAAACTGAAATGGGGAAAAAATGAAGTTCATCTGTACCGCCGTGTACAACTATAATCTGCATTCTAAGCTGCACAGCTGTTTCTTCACTGATTAAGACGAAAAAAATAAGTTGCCAAAAATGCTGTGTGTTACTTAACTCAGAGATTTCATCACTGAATGAGCGGAGATGATTATTATGATGATCAGTTGCGCTATAAACAGGAAGAGAGTTTGCCCGATTCGCGGAGATTATATTTTGCATGACAATGATATTTCTGCGAGTAATCCTACCCGTCCGTGCGTAACATTTTAAAACTTCATGCGCACTCGACACCAGTTTGAAAGCCATTGCATCATTTCTCTCACTGCTGAAGTCCACAGCAAGCTGAAAATATGAACCGATAAAAAATCTTCCCGTATGTGCTGTACAGTTAGCTGACATCTAATGTATAATGAAAATTATAGTTAGTGAAATTTGGAGTCGATCAAATTAAGAGACTGTTTCTTAATTTTGCAGTGATTTAGAAAACATTTTTTATTGCTACCTAATATTCATATCAAAATTTTGCTCCACAGTTTTGACACTAATATGTCATAATTTGTAGCTGAATTTTTTGTAGCAATGTACTGAACGGTTTTTAAGATTTAGTCACCCAAAGTACTACGTTTTTTGTCGTGAAAATAAGCCAATATGATGCAAAATATATTTTTCGCTGACGAATGGCACAATAATATTTTCAAAACGCATCCACAGTATTGTGCAACGTGTGACTGCACATTGTCTCAATTTTTTTCAAAGATTTTGGCTAAAAAAATATTTGAGTTATTGCACCAGTCTGAAAAAGCTAAGGAACAAGCTCTTGACAGACAAAATTTGCAGGCTCGTTACTTACTACGTCATACCTTTCAAGGCGCTTGGCTAGAGGATAGCACAGAAATAAAACGGCTTTCTTTTGATATCACTTCAAAATTTTACTGGATAATTAATGCAAAACTGTTTTGTAGTCATCACAAAACGTTAGGTAGGGCCCATAATGCAAACATGTTATGTGGTGGCCGCACATTTGTTTTGGTTTAGTGTGAATGGCGGGCAATCGAATGATGGGGCGGACGTCGGACGAACAAGGTGACAATCAATTGTAAAGTGGTTTAAACAAGCATTAAGGTTTAAGCTGTATATCTTGACAGTTTCCACGTCATATTAGTTTAAACTGAAGCATATACAATTTTTGTAGCTGCTTATTGTTCGAGGTAGTTCAGCGGTGGAAATAAGTTTAAACTTTAAACCATTCACAGAAGAGATCGGTAGTCGTATGAAGACATTCGTAATTCACCCAATAACCGCCATTTTGTATTGACCTCCAAAGTATTTCGTAGAATTAATATTTTTAAGGTAAAAAAATTTATTTTTAAGTCCTCTGGTGGAAACAGCTTTTCCAGCCTGTTGTTTTTAACAATCGATGTACCGGATTCGTTCAGAATTTTGTCTACAATTTCATTGGACTTGCTACAGTGACGGATTCAATAAAATTTACGATCATCGCTTAGAGCCCAATAGTAAGAATGGATAGGTGGGAATCTTGCACGCTAATTCACAGCTTGGTTCGTTGTGACAATGCGGCATATAACGCGCGCTTCAAGGTCGTCCCCGCCAGTTCTGAGCTACCAACGCTCAGGTAGGCATGCGCTCCTAAGACGCCTCCCTAACAGATTTGTGTATCTACGAGAAGAACACAACTTCGTCATCTGTTTGAAAATTCAGCACGCTTACTACAAACAGGTGTCTCAGGGCCACTAAAATGGCTGAAAATTGATTTTTCAGACTCTGAGAAAACACCAACGGGATTTGTAAGAAAAAAAGTCAGAACATGAGTTACAGTTGGGACTATATTTACCACGAATTCCCGCCGAAAAAATAATAACAGTCAGTCCTTGCAAACCAGTTGAGTAACTTTTGTTCTTAGATATATTTGTAATACACACGCAGGTCAGCGCGACCTTTAGTCCTTCATATGTTTGGTGTTTCTCGCTCACAAACACCGCCCATCTTACGAGTTGAAAGGTGGCTTCTTGGTGAGTTCTAGGTCTAGATGTAAGGAAGCTATAAGGAAGGCAGAGCACGGGCATCACTCCTCACTCCAGCCTCCAGACGCAAGTCTCAGGACTGGCGTGCCGTCATCTCACCGACAACCATACTCTATGAGACATTCTGTGGCGAACCTGTCATTTTATGACGTAAAAGTGTATTATACACGCATATATCTTTTGAAAAATTCTGCGTTAAGATTTTCATACTTAAAAACTACCACAAAAACACCCAGTGGTGTAGCTAGAATTTACTTTTGGGAGGGGACAAACTCGAGTTCGATATACCTGAAGAACTTAACTCTACTGCTGAATTAGAATATTTGTAACAGAAACACACTTCTGAAATTGTACCAACAAAACATTTATATTTTTTTCGTACAAAATTTATCGCACGAAGGGCTAGAATGAACTTCCTTAACTTCCACTTTCGAAATTTCCAACTATGTGAATTTATCGGATTAATTTACATTGCACACTAAGGCGCAAGCACAAAATAATAAGAAAAATTGCAGAACTTGTGGAAAATAGGTTTGTGTTTACACTTCACTATTTCACAAAGGGTTGGCTGCCCTTGAGCGTGGGTGGGCTCTGTACTCTAAAAAATAGTTTGTAAATTTGTCACACTTGCGTATAGGAGAGCTAAGAAAGTAGGTATGGTAGAATAGTTTCCCAGACATCCGTGGTAGCACTCCTAAACCTTTTTATAAAACAGTCAAATGTATACTGATGTTACCAGACTTGTATTGTAACAAGTGTAAAAGTTTGCATATTTACAAGGCGGAAGTGTGGTAACTGTATACATACTACGTCTGGGATAATAACTTCCTAAACATCCAAGGAAGTTTTTTTTTTTTTACAGTGTGGGAGGAGACATGTCTCCCGTGTCTCCCGCGGTAACTACTCCACTGGTTCATTTTCGGCGACGTACAAATAAACTTTAGAGATATAGAGTTAACTGGCCATGTATCGTGTTATATCTTAAAATATCGAGATATATCACTTTGCGAGCTCACTACTGTAGGTTCACTATGTTACCAACATAGAGCAGGCATGTGTAGTAAGTGAACAATGTATCAAATATAAGATCACAATTTAAATATTTAACATATTTCTGTTATTGAAGTTCAAAGTCTTTAGTATCACGAAGTAGGGTAGGCTTACCCTATGTGGAGACCCTGGAATTGTTATACATGTGTGTAAGGTACTTTGAATGCTACCGTATCCATTCTAAGGTAACAGCTGATTCATTGAAGTGAATGACAGTCTCATTTTTGCACAGCATAAATTTCATGTGAAATATTGAAAAACACAAGGTAACTGTGTTATGGCACAGTCACAATGTGAGGACTCAATACATAATTCAAACGCTTTGATTTGTTTAGTTAGAAATTTTTAGTTCTGCTGCAACCTTAGAGTGGACAAAGTATAATCCGAAGCTGACAAAACTAACGCACGCTGAGCATTTTTCGAATAATATAGTAACGGCCCAAGCTCTGCTCACCGCTCGGCGACATGGGTAGGCGGTCACCTTAATATTTGTATAATGTCGTAAACTTGTTCTCTCCTGTTTCCGTGACGCAACAACCTGGCGCAGATCGTGGTGTGACGTGTGACAGTGACACTTCCGCGTGTCACACGATGCGAGGGTGGAGGCGGGTTCTTGTCACACGATGCGAAGTGACACCACCAGAACCAGGTCACTAAACCCTAGTGTAGTTTGCAATAATCACGCTCAGCTGCCTCGCGCAGGGGAAAGTGCGCACATTTCGGGACCCGGTAGTATAGCCTTACCAAAGTAATATAAAACTTCCCTCCACCAATCCCCGTCTTCATGTCCTCTCCCAAATGTTTTTGGAGACATAATTTCTTCCTGCTCGTAAATATCTCTCTGCATGTAACCGTTGTGAATTGTGTTGTGTAAAATTGGTCGGACGGTAAGTTCAACCGCTTATAAATGCACATTTTCACAAAAGGCATACGAAATTGTACATTTAGAACCCTGTAACTATTTAAAATAAGTATATGAAATTCTGTTATTCGGTTTTAAATGGGGACTAATACAGTACTAAATGTACCGTCAACAGTTGTCTTTCTAAAGTTTTTACTTGCCATGTGGTACCTATATTCCGATCTCATCGATATCTCATAAACATGAAGAAGTATCGTTTGGTTTGGAGTTGAAAAGTCGTAATATGTGTTTTCGCAGGGTTACCCATCCCCCCCCCCCTCAGGACCCAATGCGCTAATCCCTCCCCTCAATAACACAAAACCAAATATTCTACGAGTTACACTTCAATACTGGAGAGATATTTAGGCTACCATTTCGTAAAAACAATCGTAAACAAATACAACTGTTCTTGTTTTTACTAGCCTACTTTGTAGATAATACCAAGAAAGCACTTGTACAGTCATGAAAACATTTTTCGTTTATGATTTAACATTTTATTCTTGAGAAAAACTACCACCCAAAAATTCTGAATGCGCAACTTTCGCAATGATTCCCCTTGTGGGCACCCCTGTGTTTTCGCAAAGTTCTCATTACCTCATTAACACGATAAGATATCGTGATAGTTTTCCTTCAAAAATGTCACGCGAGCAAAGCTACGGCAGGGCAGCTAGTGTGACATAAATAAGACTTTAAAAACATTCCATTATATCTCCACTTCCAACACGTGCTGGAAAGAAAATAATTGTTTTAATGACATATATTTTTTCCAAATTGTTTCTCATTAAGAAGTTTTTTCCTTGACAAAATCTAAGGTAAGTGGGCTTTATGTCTCGTGAACAGCGAGGTCATTATAGACAGTGACACAACTTGGTACAATGACAGCAGCTGGGAGAGGAGTCGGCCATGGCCTTTGTTAAGTACAGTCAACTCCCGATTATCCGCACTAATGGAAGGGGCCGATGCCTCAGGTAATCCAAAATCGCCGATAATCCACTTTTACCCTTTCTTACATCTCAGTAGAAAGAAAAAAAAAAAGGTCAAATTCATTCCTGAAATAAGACATCAATTTAATACAGTAGATTCTCGATTATTCGCAATAAGGATTAAGGGGTATGTGGTTTTAATATAAAACACATGTTACAAAAAATCATAGACATCTTATTTGAGTAAGGAAAAATCTCGTTAGTCCATTCGTGCGCGATACATGGACAATCTCGTTAATCCACTCATGCGCTATTCTAATTGTTTTGTTTGCTGGAAAATACTTCGATCTTCTTCAAGCCTTTCAAAATACAGTTCTGGGCATAACAAGTTGGTGGCCATTATGCGAGTAAAGATAGCGTATATTTATAAATAACAAAATATTGTTTAATTTTTTTCCCCTTTTCTTTTACAATTTAAAGTGAAATATTTTGCGCTGATAATCTGCACACGGATAATCGGGAATCTACTGTAATTATACTAGCATTCCCCTGGAGCGATTGCTCAATATTGAGAACTTTCAATTTTTTTTTATTTTTTATTTTCAGAATTCTGTACCGTAATTTATCACACTTAATAGTACTACCGGTAGCCTATTAATATTATTGCTCATATCAAATTTGAAGTGTCGAAAATTTTTTACCAAATACGTTTTTCTATTTATTTGAAAATATTACTTTTAGAAAATATAATGATAATAGAAATAAATCCTTTTACAAATTACTTAACATCATTTGGAGTACTTATACACAACTCTTGCGTGACTTAAAGAGGCATTAGGCCTCAATTGAAAACGATGCATAATGAAGTCTCAGGCAGGGCGCTGTCTACTGCAATTTTCATCACCATGATTCTATTTTTATATTTGTACCACGGTCGTAGGAGAACAGGTCTCGACACTCGCCTATCTAACAATGTATTTTGCTTGACCCCCTTGTTGTTTGGCTGTAGTTCGTCAAGTTACCGAGAATGCCGTATTTTTTGGCGCTGTTTTCCGGGCGGTCAGACTCAAACTCTGTCTACTTTTTTCCATTGTTAAATTTATAAAGTAAATAAAGATTGCTGGAGCCTTTTCTTAAATTTGTGAACGAATGAAGTATTTCATAAATTGGTAAAAAAAACGTTTTGATAAATTGTTTATCTTAGTGGGGAGAAAGTGGGCGGAGTTTGAGCCAACCGTCCTAACAGCAGCGCCAAAAACCTATAGCATTGTCGTGACTTAGTGAACTACAGCCAAACAACGAGGTCAAATATCCAGGCGAGTGTCCAGACCTGATCTTCTACGGCCGTGATTTGTACCAATTTTTTCTTGTATCAGACACACAATATGACTGTATTTTCCTCTTATAAAACATTTTTATCTCGCATAGTATTTGCGTAATCGCTCATTAAAGCCAAAATTTGCATGTTTCCGTTTTAAGGACGACACTAAAATCAACTTACTTACAAAACTGAAGAAATTCACAGTGAATAACGATGTTATAGGCTACAAATTCAGCTGTGTTAAACCACAAAATAGTTTTTTTTTTGTATTTAAAAAATATTGAAGTTTTCAAATTTTTCTTTAAATTTCAGCAGTATTATTTAAATACGAAAAGTTTGATTCTTTGTTTTTGTGTACGGGAAATTGTAGCCTGTGACGTCTTTGACTTTATTCATTGTGAATTTTTCAGTTTGGTATGTCAGTAGGTTTTTGTATAGTCCTTAAAACGGAAACACGCAAATTTTGACTTTAATAAGCCATTACGCGAAAGTATGAGCGATACAAAAAATTCATAAATGACAAGGTTAGTCAAATTCTGTGTCTAAAGTAAGAAAAAAAAATATTAGGTTCAAGTGAAAAATAAAAACTTCGTGATGAAAATTGCTGTAGACCGCCCCTTTATACTATTTCAGTAGGTATCAATATTGTATCGTAAGTTTTTATTGTTTTACATTTCAGTGCAACATTTTTTAATTTCATTTCCGTAATTTTGTTGTATTAGTACGTTCCATGAATATATAGGCCTACTATGACTGAAGTACTGACACGAAAAGTTAATTAAATTAGAACATTTTTATACATGGAAAATATGGTAATATGTGATGTCTACAAAATAAACACAATCTCATAAACAATATGACATTTGGAATATTTTTGTGACGAGTACCATTTAAAGTATATTTCCCCCCACCTCTTTTTTTGTTTCAGTCACAGTTTCTAGTTTTGTAAGTTTTATCGGA
Source organism: Medauroidea extradentata (assembly GCA_003012365.1). Classification (NCBI taxonomy): domain Eukaryota; kingdom Metazoa; phylum Arthropoda; class Insecta; order Phasmatodea; family Phasmatidae; genus Medauroidea; species Medauroidea extradentata. Next base: position 38,700 of record PNEQ01071269.1, read on the forward strand.
ATCACTGCGTTACAATTTTCCAAGACACATTGCTCACAAAAAACAAAATATTACTGTCGCGTTCAAAATGAAAGTTTCTTTACTGCGGCAAATTTGTTGTCAATAGAAACTAACTGCATAAAATCAGGAGACAGCAAGTCCCAGAGAAAAACAATATTTTCCTTTCAACTTTTTGAGGGCAAACACATAAAATGTAGTCTAACACAATGTAGAATAACATTACAGGTTAACGTAGAAATACATAATTCCATGATATGGGAATTATTTTATGATAAAACATAATTTTATTGTCATTTAACAACATATAATTCATTACATTATATACAACCATATGAACAACAATATCTCGCCAACGGCCATACCACGCTGAAAGCACCGGTTCTCGTCCGATCACCGAAGTTAAGCAGCATTGGGCGCGGTTAGTACTTGGATGGGTGACCGCTTGGGAACACCGCGTGCCGTTGGTACTTTTTATTGTTTTTTTTTATCCTAATTTTTTAATGTCCTTATTGCCTCGTTTTTATGCCACGTCCTTTCGTTAAAAAAATTACAGCCTGATATTTTACATAGGAAGCAGTATAGCATGTTATTATTATATAAACTTTAGACATTAAGAGACGGTGTCACTTTTATGATGAATTTATCTCAATTACTTCCTGATTAGAAACTTGCTGAGTTTAAATTGAAAATATTTCAATAGGGACGTAGATAATTACGTTACCTTTCGTTATGCACATACATTGTATTCGAAAAATTAAATCGTAACTACGAATTAAATAATGTAATTTAAATATTAAGATAAAGTGTAGCCTACCTGTTACCAAATAATAAACACTAAACAACTCCCAGTACCTATTTAATCCAATAATACGCAACTAGTAGTAAATTGTAATGTTTCTTTAA
>PNEQ01071269.1:39702-53888 GCA_003012365.1 Medauroidea extradentata
AAAAAAAAAAATTTCGTAGTTTTTAAGATTTTTTAAGATTAATATAAGATTTCCTTCAGTTGTATATTAAATATTTTGATGCAGAAACTCTTTAAATAGCAGCATTTTGCACCTTAAAATATAAAATTTCCCGGTGGAGGACTCCGACACACTCCTTTATTACGTAGGTTATATGTACACTTTCTTTACCAGTGACGTCCCTTCCAAAAATCAAATGCTTACGACGCCGATGATATACAAAGTGAAAGTGGCAAGTCAGGCGAGTGATCTACGATACCACTGCAGTGTCTTGTGGTAGAGGCGATACCGTACCAGATGAGCCGGTCAACATCGCCCTTGGCGCAGTGTTTCACTCACACTAACACACAGCCAGTAGGCGGGCGCCGGCTCGGTTCCATCCCCATATTGAAATAGGTCTATTTAATTTTCCGTTCTTATGAAATTCTAAGTAGAAAATTGAGGAATTCGCTCCTACGTAAACTCCGGTTATTCGTGCACCGATTAACCGGTTTTTTGATTATCCGTGCGGTTTTCTGTATGTGTAACACTGAGAAAACCAAACCTTTTTTTGGAACATAGTGTCAACTCATGCGTGCAAGAATGTATTAACGAGCTCGCACAAGCATGGGTTAGCGACATTTCGAAATAATTTTTTATCGTGTGTACCGCGCGCCCCGGACATATTTTGGTGACAATTTTGTGTTCTACAGTATTTGCAAGCAAGACCATAAGTCGTTATGGTACTGGAGTTAATTATAAATAAACGCAATTATTTTACATTTTTATATTAACAAATGTACTATTTTCGGTTTATACGTGTTCCCCGATTATCCGTTCGTTGCGCGGCATCAATTAACACGGACAATCGGGACTTGACGTATAACGAAAATTCTATTTGCCACGCTGTAGTACAAGCGTGACAGTTGAACTTTTAACGTGTTTTAGGTCGCGATTATCCCGGATATTTTTTTATTGTTGATTTGTGTGAATCAAGCTGGATTCACTACCACCATGGAGAGTACGCGCGTACGTACGTGTAAAAGTAGAAACACCGAGAGCGTGCGTACGTTCGTAACAGAGTTGATCTACTTTCTACTTCGTACGTACGTACGCTAAGTGGTCGTTGTGAACGACTCCATTTAATATTAATTTATATTAAGGAATAATTTATTTTGAGGTCAAAAATTCTTTCATTAGCTTTTAAAAATAAAAATGAAGTACGATTATCTATTACAGACATTTTGTTATGACATAAACTGTGAGACACCCATAAGGTCGCCCCAGGATTTATTATACTTAATAGTCATCAGTGTCAACCGTCATAAATCCAACTATGTCTTGCGACCACTCGTTATCCTCGCCATTATATCAGGGTCACATTGAAATAGTTCTCATTGAGGTACCATTACTGCACCAAGATTTACGTAAAAAAATAAGAAATTGTTCATATTGTGTCTTTGTGAAAACGAGAGAAATTAGCAGGTGTAGAGAGTGTCTGGGGCCTCATCCCCACCCCCGCTCAAACCACCTCCCTATCTAAACAAGATGGGAGGGGCTCCAGCCAATAGTTTTGTAAGTTGTCACTGTATTGTAGATATTTAGTAATTAAGAAATCATAAATGTTAACAAGTAAAGGAACCACGTTATGTAATTGGATGTAAATAGCAAAGAGAAATTAAGCATTATTTAATAAATACGGTTATGGTCGGAATCGTTGTCTTCGATAGGCGGAGCCATCGGTTGAAAGCTGACTTCTGATTGGCCCATAAATGATCTGGAGATTGCTGGCCAAATGACGGTTTTTTGGCGTGAATGGGGAGAGAAGCGAGCCGCGGGAACGGTTTATAGGCAGACGTCGGCGAGCCACGAAAGACGACGCACCGGTTGCTGTCGGCGGGCGTCCAACTGGGCGTCGGGACGCCGTGGCGCAGATACACGACGTCGAGCCGCGATTTGAGATTAAGATTTCGTCGAGTCGCGGAGTATTGTGGGCCGAGACGCCATCATCATCGTTCTTTTGGGCGTCGGGACGCCATTAAGATATCGCCAAGTTACAAAGTACGTCGGGCCGAGGCACCTCTGATTGGTAATTATAGACACATTGTAAGACGAGGCAGTTGATATTTTTTTAGTAGTCGTCGTGGTCTCCGTGCACGCGACTATAATCATTAAGAGCCGTAACGACAATTCTGCGATAGTTACGGTCCGCCCCGAGAGGACAGCAACCACGTGCTACCCGGGAAAAAGACTTGCAAACTTTCTCATTGCAATACCCTCGTGTCCAGAACTTTAACCCATCAATCAATTGTCAATCAAGCATCCGCAGAAATATGAATAAGAATAAAATAAAGCAGCACACGTAAAACAATTTCCGTGCATGTCTGCATTAAATATTGTTGTGGATCCATCTCTAATACTTAACGTACATGCGAGTGTTCGTACGTTAAGAATGCGAGGCATGTAATACAGCGTTAAAAAAAAACTCAGTTCAGAATTGTAGGTTTCTCGAAGCCATCTGCAAAAAAACTAGTAATCCTTGACAATTTGCCAACTTTCTGAGCAAAAATTTTTTCTTGAGTAACGTATATCTGGAGAACAATCTCTGACGCCGAAATCTCGTACATTTAATTGCTGCGCAAGAGATCACTCTTAACAAATGCATAATTCTGTGTAACTGTTTGCTCATAAAGTTGTCCAATATAATTATTAAGGATTGCTGTTTTGTAGTTCTTCTATATTGACGTTCAAAAAGTGTAGATCTCAATTGAAGAATTCGGCGCTTATTTTTTTTACCATGCCCTCTTAAGGGCGCCGCCTACCCGCGCGTGAGAGGCTCAAAAGCGACGGAGCAGTAAGGTCGACCTTGAAGCGCGCATCAAATGCCGCGTCGCCTCAACGAGCCAAGCGCTGAACTAGCGTGCAAGCTTCCCGCCGAACCTTTTTTTACTACGGGACTTTAAGCGGTAACAATATAATTTTATCATAGGCGACGAAAGGGAAAGAGTCACTCTACAGGTCTATAATATTCAGAATATCGTGAAAATGATTACTCTTACATAAAAATCAGCGTCAAAAGTCCCGATTCGGTCACTTTCACACTAAAAAAAAAAATACTTGTTAGGAACGATAACAATTAATGGCAAAATTATACACCTGTACTAAGATCCTTAAATGCTTTTCGTAGCCTAACCGCGTGACAACATGTTGAATGGTTTTCGAATGAAATCAGGATTGTTAAAGGTCTGCGCGCCTCTTCACAATTCTAGTAGACGGCACCCTTAAGTGTGGCTGTGAAGCCGCCTTTAGTGTCACTGAGTGCTAACTAACTATACGTTTAAAGTTTAACTCCAGTACTGTAGCGTAATTGCTCTACAGTCGTAAAGTACCGGTACATATTTTTCTTTTCGGAATGAAAAACTTCTAATGAGGTGACAAAAGCCGAGCGTTTAACTTGGAACACGAGCTCCTTTACAGATTCAGAAGTCTACTTCCTATACTGGCCCGCGTGCGTCTGGGATGTGGCCTTGACCCAGCTGTGGAGGGCTGGCATGTCGACCACTTTCACCCGAGCCGCTGGCCATCGTCTGGACGTAAACCAATCACACGGTCGCCACGTCATTACCTACCTCGTCGGCTTTCTCCTTGGCGCGGCTCGTCGCTCGTTCCGCCCAGACTCTGTGGCTTTGTGTTTCGGCTGTCGACTCTCTCCAGTCTGTATGTAATTACAGGACTAGTCATTGGCCAACATTACATAATTGACTGGTAACTAACCTCAGTCCAGCCTCAACTATGTGTTGCTATGCTAGGGTTCCCACAGTCAGTGAGAGAGATGTTGGTCAGCCTGCCTACCTGTCCATCAAGTACGTTGCAGCGAGTTACGACTATTCTCTTTTTATCGAAATTATTTAACGCACGTTATATATGTGTATCTACAATAAGAACATACACTTCAAACTATTTTACTACAATTTTTAAAATTCAATACGTTTATTAGAAACACTATTTTCTGACCTCTCAAAACGGCCAAACTTGACTTTTACAGACTGCCGTATCTGGAAAATTAACAATCGTATTCGAAAATTACGACTATAGAAACAAACGTCAGACTTTGAACTACGCTGCCTATAAATATAATAATGTGGTCACCGCTTAAAGTCCCATAGGATAATAGTAAATCACTGCACGCCAGCTGAGTGGCTTGCACGGAGAGGCGATAATACATTACATACGTCGGTTAGTGGCAACCTTACCGCTCCTGCCTCACACACACAAACACACACGCAGGCTATCTAGGGCGGCACCTTAAGGGCGTTCACGTGGCAAAAATTCATAATTTTATATTTGCTTGACATAGTGTTAGTTTTATAGACGTTACTTGTGGCTACATTTTCCACTTGTACAAATTTTTTAGCTCACATAGTTTTCCCTTAGCGGCATGTCGAAGTCAGAATTTGCTAGTTACAGGAACATAGGTTTAACAAAAACCAAGTGATTTTGCTCGAACGCAATAATTTACACCGAAATTAAATATAATGGGCACTATGCTAAAATATTTAAAACACAGAATGGAATTTCTTTGTACTTAAAAAAAAAATCAGAAAATGATGACAATTTACCTCATTTATGACAATTAAAAAAAGACAAAATGACTTTGTTGTGTGTTTTTAAATCTATTAGCATATTGCCCATTATATTTAATTTCAGTATAAATTATTTAATTCGAGTAAGTCCCTTGGTTTTTGTTAAACCTATGTTCCGGTAACTAGCAATTTCTGACTTTGACATGCCGCTATGGGAAAACTATGTGAGCCAAAAAATTTCTACAAGTGGAAAATGTAATCACAAGTAACGTCTATAAAACTAACACTATGACAAGCAAATATAAAATATTTAATTTTTGCCACGTGAACGCCTTTAAGGGCGCTGCCTACCCGCGCGTGAGAGGCTCAAAAACGACGGAGCAGTAAGGTCGACCTTGAAGCGCGCATCAAATGCCGCGTCGCCTCAACGAGCCAAGCGCTGAACTAGCGTGCAAGGTTCCCGCTGAACGGTTTTTACTATGGGACACTAAGCGGTGACCATATAATTTTATTGATGGAAAGTCTGCAACTAAGTTCAGTGCAGGTCGCAATCTGAGTTCCACATACATCCGGTTATTACATTTTGAAGTACGGAAGTCTGAAAAGGCCGTTTTTAGCCATTTTGGAGGGCTTAGAAATAGTGTTTTTAATTAGAGTCGCATCTTAGCAATGAGGTTCCGACCTTGCCTGAAGTTTGTTTTCTTTTCGTACGTTAGCACAATGGACACACATGAAATATTTTCGTAGCAAAAACCTGTTTACGAACACACTGCAACACATTTGAAGCGGGAGGTACAGTCAGGGAAAACACTTTTTAGCCGTTTAAAGTTGCCCCGAAACTATGTTTCGAAGCATGTTATCTAGAAAACAAAATATACATAGTTATGTATGTGGTTTCATTTCCTAGATAAAGATATGTAACGCACGTTTAGTAATATTCCTTTAAATTTTCTGCTAACAATATTCCTGTTGCAGTTCAGGCAGTCTGAAAGCTAAACTCTACGGTCATATGCATAGCTATTAAGCTGTTTTATTTTTTTTTACCGGGAAGTTGCTAGTGATTTTCTCCTGAAATTTTCAATGTACCTACGAAGCCATTACTTTAAAATACAGCACGCACAAAAGGAATCGGCCTTGGCCCATAGTCAGGAACCCTCTCAAAATATAAGCGAGGAGTGATTTTGAAAAACCGTGAAATACACAAATGAGGCTCGGGCCGTGTGTTTTACCTCTGCGTCATCTCACTCGATTTCTTGCAGTATATTTACCTGATTCAAATATAACTGACGCCTGAAACTTTGACGTAACTTACGCAAAGCGACGTGTACAGTAAAAGGAGGGAAATATTCGCCACTCTGACTTCTATGTTGGTAACAAGATATCTATCGCAACCCGGAAGGTTAGTGTAAAAAATAAACTCAGTATCGTAACGTTTAATGTCAAGGCACGTACGAAAGGAGATAAACCCGCTCTTTATCAACAAAGTATTCTGGGAACATTGGAGGAGAAAAAAATTAACATAGTAAGTGTTATCTAAGATATCAAACTGTGTAAAAAGTAATCTACTCACTGAATAATGAAACTTTTTTTTTTCAACTACCTATTACGTATTTCTGCATGATTGTTTCCGACGGAAAAAAAAAATTCCTAAACCGAGACATACATCCTACCATAAAATGTGATTCTTTTTGCCACGTACAAATGATTACTGCAGTATTCACGACACTGTATTACAAGCACGTCTAATATATCAGCCAGTTTACTGAATGCATTTCAACTTACGACTATATACGTTGGTTTTGTGCGCGAGAAAGTACGAGAGACATAAGTCATTTCATAGAACTTTTTGGTCAGTAAATTGCACGTTACAGGTTTTTATTCGACTTTTGTTTGACAGTGTATAGGACTGTTCATAAAAGTAAATAAAACGTTTTTAATGAGTAGTCACATATAAACAAAAGTAAACTTTTTAGTCTATTTTTAGTGTTCTTTCCGAAGGAAAAAGTAGTCTTGTGAATGAGTTCACCTTTCTGTCTGTGTATGTGTGTATCCGTATGTGCGTGTGTGTCCCCAAAAACGTTTGAACCAGTGAACCGAATTTCATCAAACTTTGTACACATATAGTACTTTGTAATCTGAATTGACTTTCATATATTTAGTTTAGGGTCAATTAATATTTTCAAAATGGCGGCCAATTTAACATTTTTTCGATCAAAACTAGAACCTTGGTACACATATACTAGCTTATATATAAAGCTGACTTGAAGTTGGTGTATTTTGCTCATCCGGCGCACATATTTTAAAAATGGCGGCCATTTTTGTATTTTAACATATTATTCGTGACCAGTGATTGGATATTTTAACTGTCACGAGCCTTGGGATTCTACCGGCAAATCACAGACGTGTGGTTTGCAGGAACGATATTGTAATTGGCTCAGTTAAATGCTATACTGCCAATAACCATGAGGCAGAACTGCAGATGTGCACGTAAGACACTGAAACAAATTGGGGCAAAATTCTTTCCGCGAAAAGCAAGGGTCCCTACATATTATCACACAGCTTAGGAAATATTCTTCAGAATTTCTCCAAACTCGCAAAAGAAGCGTGTGCAGTTTTTTGACGACTCGTGAAAGTAATTTCAGAAACTAAATACAGCATTTTATTTCTTAAAATTACGTAGAAGTGCTAACTTGTTGGAGAGATTGTTGATAGAGACTTGAAAAATTTGCGTTTTCTTTCAGGCGCAAGCTAGAATGCCAACAACTATAGGTTCGTGCTACTTACACAGTTGTTATAGATGGTGAAATCTCGCGAATTCAATGACCTTCATGTTAGAATCAAATATCCTATATATACTCAAGCCCTGTCTATTCGTTCATTGTCTGTTGTTCCACCCACCGAATTACAGTTAGTGGACAGATGCAGGGGCGTAGACAACAATTTTTTTTCAGGGAGGATATTACCCATTCACGACACTAATGTAAGGGGGGGGGGGTCGGGGGTCCTCCCCCGGATTTTTTTTAAGGTACAAAATGGTGCTACTTAAGAACTTTGCGAACAAAAAATTTAATATACCACTTTAATAAATTTTATTAGTTTTAAGGATAATAAATAATAAGAAAGTGAAAACTTCTATGCTGATATATGAAAAATACAAGTACAAATTTAAGCTTTTGCTTCAGCATGTCTATTGTGTTGGCTCGTGAAACATACTTTTTAATTTTAACGTTTCTATAGAATTTCAGGGGGGGGGGATATATCCCAATATCCCCCCTAACTACCCCCTGGACAAATGGTCGAGACTTGTGTAGGCCTATGCATATGATATTTGATTCTAACGCGCAGGTCGCTGAATTCGTGACAATTGGTCCTTGACTTATTTGACACCGCCTTGAGGTCGACGAGCAAATATAACAAAAATGTAACTAATTGCGGGCCCAATTTACTGTATCAGCGAGCTGTCAACGAACAGCTGTTGCCTCTTCGAGTGCACATACATTCTTGGAGGCTAGCCTACAGGTGTTGACTGCATAGAAAAACATAGGAGAGCTAATGTACAGCATACCACGAAATAACTTGCAAAGCAGAACTGTCGAAGAAAAGGCATTCGTTCGTGTGAAACAGACGCTATCCGGTGACAGACCGCTACCCACCCAAGATAAGTAGACTCTAGGATATCTCGCGGGTTCAAGGACCAGCCAGGCTGGAATGCACAGTACTGTGTACACTATGTCCTCAGATACTTCTACATTGGCTGCTAGTCCAGTGAGTGGACATTTGAACATTTGACGATGTAGCGCTGGAGTCCATGAGTGTTATTATGCATGTCCGCCATTGGTTCGGAGTCTTGAAGGTTACGTCTTGAGGCACGATTATTTCGCGTATTGATTTTAGGTCAGGTTGAACGTCAGTAACGTAAACTTCACTCCTCCTTATGTGATTAGACGAGAGCGGTTTTAACACACATATGACGACTGCAAGCCGGGTATAAATAAGGAAACAAGTCGTGAGGATATCACATGATATAGATTTGTACTGTTAGAAGCCAATGGGTATTCGGCTTCAGCCAATACACGTATAGAACTGAGAAGTCTAGGCTTTTGCCAAATCAGTACACGAAATACTCGTGCCTCTAACATGACCCGATCGGAATATGTTCCAACATATACATAACTTATAAATCCAACCTCTCCTCAGTTGAATCAGCGACGTTTCCGGAACTCTGATAATCTAATAAGTACAGGATGTTACAAAAAGGTACGGCTAAACTTCCAGGAAACATTTCATACACACAAAGAAAGAAAATATGTGATATGGTCATATGTCCGGAAACGCTTAGTTACCACGGTAGAGTTCAATTCCTTACATCTCGTTAAATGTCATCGTAAATAACACTTCGTACAGAAAATGTCTGGTTCTTTACAACGTACATTACTTCCTAGGTTCACCGCCAGGTGGGCCACTTGACGTAAGGTAATCTGGACTGCATTGCTTGTGTTGATACGCCACACATTGCTGTACAGTCGTAGCATTGAGCACATTGCATCACTCGCTTAGTATTCATCACGTACTTGTTTTGTGTGTTACGTAATGCTGGTACTGTCAGTTTCTGTGTGCTCCCAGTCCATCACTTCATGTGAGTTGAAGAGACGCAATGCAGTCATGATTATCTACCGTCACGTCGCCCACCTGGCGGTGATCCTAGGAAGTAACATACATACTAACGAAATATTCCATTGGGTAATTGGAACAGTGTCTGTACGAAATGTTTTTTTACGACGACATTTGACGAGATGTAAGGAATTGAGCTCTACCATGGTAACTAAGCGTTTCCGGATATATGTCCATATCACATATTTTCTTTCTTTGTGCGTGTGGAATATTTCCTGAAAGTTTGGCCGTACCTTTTTGTGACATCCTGTATAAACCGTCTGTGAGAGCGTTTTGGCGTGGGTGTTGTTGCAGAAGCAGAAGGCATGTCGACGGGTGACGCGAAGGTGGCGGACGACAAGAACGCTGCCCCCGGGGTGGAGCAGTCGCCGCCCCCGCCGCCTCCACGCGCCAAGAGGGACATCAAGTGGCCCGTGGTGTTGTTCCACATCCACCTGCATGTCGGCGCCGTGTATGGCCTCTTCGTAGTCTTCAGAGACGCTTACATCTGCACCACGCTCTTCGGTGAGTTGGAACATCTGACTGGTCTTCGCGTACGACCAGCCGCTAGGCGTGATCGTGTTACAAGACGAAGTGCGTGGTAGATAAATAAACGCTGAAAACTTAAACTGATTTCTACGCTTTCTTCGAAGCCAATATATTGCTAAAATACTCAATGACAATCCTAGATAATGATATTTGCCAACTTTATGAGTAAATATTTATCCCAAATTACTAATTAGTTACGCGTGATCTCTAGCGCCGCAGTTAAATGCACGAGGTTCCGGCGTCAGAGATTGTGCCTCAGAAGTTCGTAACACTGGAAACATTTTTGTTTAAAACGTTGGCTAATACTATTGTCTAGGATTGCTATTGTTTATTTTTTGCAAATTGGCTTCAAGAAACGTACAGTTATAGATTAATGCTATTAGCGTTGAACTATGTACCACGCCCTCTTAAGAGTGAGCGATAGTCACCATCTTGAATATTCGTACTTTGTGTCGTAACTTTTTTCTGGGTAATTTTTCGGAACTTGAACCTAACTACGGAATTTAATACATATTTCTAGAATTTTAGACATCGGGGATATATTTCTGTCGGTATTGTTGCTTCAGTTCGAATTGCAGTAAAAAAAATATATTACTTTCTTAACGGTAATTCGATCGATTAGTAACAACAGTAACGGAAAATAAAGACTTAAGATGTCTAAAATTCCCTACATATGTATAATATTCCGTAGTTAGATTAAAGTTCCATATATTTACCCAGAAGAAAAGTATAAAGATGGCAACTATCTCTCAATTTTGAAGTCATGACCCACCATTCCTATCGCTTCTAAATATAATTATTTTTGATTAACTGAGAGCAGATATCGAAAATATGTTGCACGGCTCTGTTAAAAATTATTTTTACTATGTAGTCTAGTTTTTTCTAGACAGCAAATTAAACGGCTTTGACTCATTGGATCAATAATGAGAATTTTGTTAACTGCAAATTTAGGTAAGACCTTAGTGTATTTTGCGACGAAAAAAAAATTAGACTACGTAGTAAAAACAAATTTCAACAAACCTGTGCAACAGTTTTTCAATATCTGCTTTCGTTTAGGATTAAAAAATAACAATAGTAAAAGCAGTAGAAATTATGGATAATGGCCTTAAATTATAACTACAGACCTGTTAATTATGCGTTGTTATTATTATAAATGCTTTACTCGACTGGCATATACTCACCCAAACATACTCCGCGGTGTTATCGGCTCGGGGTATTCGTATCTTTGTACGTCTGTACTACAGGATACTTAGTCCACGATGTTTGGTGAAAAGAACTATGCAACAATTTGTTTCAATGCCTTATGTGTACATATGCAGCCCTGCTTCGTGGTCAGTGATCGGCTGATTTCAACTCTCAGCAAAGCACAGACGTGTGGTGCCGCAGTAACCTCGTTCCTGTTGTCACAGTCAAATGAACCACGCCTGTGGACTAATTAGGGACGAGAATAATTCGCAGGGTTCACAGACCTGTAGGTAGCCTCCGAGTATATCCGAGTTCTCAAGTATAGACACCAGTTGTACATTGGTAGAGACATGCAAAATTCGCGTTATAACTTGGTAGCAGACTAAACTTCACTTTCCTATACATAACAGAGCATAATATGAGATTCAATTGGCCACGAACTTTTATGTGTTGTCATTTACGTGTGCTACGTCTTTACAGAGATTGGCCCCTCTACCTTGTAATCATTCTCCGCGGTAAGTCACGACGATATCGGCCAGCGGGAGACGTCGAACCAGCCTATAGTCACTTGGAGTCTAGTCAGCTGTCAGAAAATAACGCGAATTTTGCATGTCTCTATACATTGGTTGCTTGCTAATACAGTAGTACTGCATGATTGGACCTTCATTTAGTTGCTTCAGTATTATTGGCACAGCACTCGCCAAGAGATGTCACGTAAGTCAAGGGCCAATTTTCAAACAGGGACATGAACTCACAGTTGTTTGAATTATAGCTTGTACCCAAAACAAAACGCGAATTTTTCAGGTCCCTACACTCTAAATCTGAATTAGTGGATATTCACTGATTCACGCTGATGGATGGAGCAGTTTCTATAATTTGAATCAGTGAAAATAGTCACTGTTTAATTAGTGACTATTCACTAATTTCCTTTAAGATTGGCAACACCTCACAAGTGAATCAGTGAATATTCGCCGTTTTTTCCAGTTGTTTTCAAAGAACACTTTTCACTTATTAAATCAGTGAAAAATTACTGGGAAATATGTGGACATTCACTATTTACCTCGTGGAACGTTGGCTCTCTTTATCGGAATCAGCGAATAGTCACAGATTTCACAGTGGTATCTCACTGATTCAATTTGTTGAAACTGCTCCGTCCATCGGTGTGAATAAGTGAATATTCACTAATTCAGATTTAGGGTGTAGCAATAATACGTTCCGCCAATAAACATGAAGCAGAGCTGTATATGCTCGCATAATGCATTGAAACAAAATATTGCATAGTTATTTTCACAAAAAAAAAATCTTGGGCTCTAGGAATAGTGTGAATTATACAAATGGTCTGACATCACTGGTTGAAAAGTCATTCAGAGTGTGACACACATACAACCGGCCAACAACAGACGTAAGTTGAGTACTTAGTAACTTGGAGTTCTGTCTGTGGTCCTGTAATAACGTGACATTTGCAAGTGCTTAAATATAACTATACATTTTGAGCACGCGACTTTAAGGCCTTGTTACGGAGTTTTCCGGTGATTTCGAAAATATTTTTTTTATTGCTACCTAATACTCATATCAAAATTTCGCTGCACAGTTTTGACACTTATATGTTATAATTTGTAGCTGAATTTTTTTGTATAATTATACTGAACGGTTTTTTAGATTTCATTACCCAAAGTGCCACGTTTGTCGTCGTGAAAATAAGCAAAAATGAAGGATTTTTTTTTTTTTGCTGGCGAATGGTACATTATTTTAAAAAACGCGTCCACAGTATTGTGCATCGTGTGATTGCACATTTACTCAAATTTTTTCAAAACTTTTAGTTAAAAAAATATTTGAGTTATTGGCACCAGTCTGAAAAAAACTCGGGAACAAGCCCTTAATGCAATGCCAGTCACACCCAGTGAAGCTGCGTTGTGAAGAAGACGTATTGAAGAATTCGCTCTTCGTCTCTTGCACGCTACTGACTGGGGAGTATACAGTCTCTGTCAGTCAAACTGTCCTACATACAACTCAGAGTTACGTGTAGGTAGAGGCACGATTATTTCGTGGTCTGATTCTAGGTCAGGTTGAAAGTAAGAACGTATACTTCACTAGCATCACTGTGATCGAACAACAGTTGTTTTCAAACACGTTTGACGACTGGAAACCAGTAATAAATAAGGAAATTAATAATCCTTAGAGATGATGATATATCGCGAAAATGATTTGTGCCAACATACCCTTGAAAACGCTGTAATATATCGCAACACATATGATTGGGTGATGTGAGACTGCCACAATATATACTGCATGCAGACCAATAACAGGCATAAAATGTTACAATAGTTGGATTATTATTGGCTCAGTCAAATAGGAGAACAGCTCCACGTGCAAGCGGAAGCCAGTAATCTTCTGGGAAGCTAGACATGCTTTGAAACACAGCAAATAGTCAAGTTTTCCCGCGATAAACCGTCATCTCTAACCATCATCTATAATCGTCGTGAACTCACATTGTACCTACGTGCACTGTCAGAAGCCAATGAACAATCGCCAGTGTCCAATGCGTGTACAGAACTGAGAAGTCTAAGCTGCTACCAGATGAATACACGAAATACTCGTGCCTCTACGATTAGTCATCGCTCAGCCCCGCACGACTTGGAATCGTCCACGCTACGCCTCTGAGACAACTCTTGCCGAGGAGCCAAACGGCACGAATCTTCAGTTTTTGGTTCTTGGATTTCTCGTACCCGCCGGCTTTCACGGCTCTCTTGCGTTCCGATGTCTAATTCGACGACGATAGCACTCTGGTCCACCATCTAGCGTCCCGACGCCTAACTCGTCGACGATGATGGCACTCCGGCCTGCCGTCCTTCAGGGCTCTCTAAGGTCCCGACGCCTACCACAACGACGACGATGGAACTCCGGCCCGCCTTCTTTCCTGGCTCTCTAGCCTACCTACTTCTAACTCGACGACGACGATGACACTTTAGCCCGCCGTCTTTCACGGCTCTATAGCGTCCCGACGCCTAACTCGACGATGACACTCCGGCCCGCCATCTTTTACGGCTCTCTAGCGTCCCGACGCCTAACTCGACGACGACGATGGCATTCCGGCCCACCGTTTCTCACGGCTTTCTAGCGTCCCAACTCCTAACTCGACGACGATGGCACTCCGGCCCGCCGTCTTTTACTGCTCTCTAGCGTCCCGACGCCTAACTCGACGACGACGATGGCACTCCGGCC
>PNEQ01071272.1:0-53703 GCA_003012365.1 Medauroidea extradentata
TGACACAGGAGTAATTGTGTGCATAACTAATTGTGTTGGGAGAGTTCTAGTTGATTACTGTTTTGTGTATTTCATAGCTTTGTGAGCCATTAAATCCAGTACTTAATTTAACTCTTTTATTTGTAATTATAAGACCTCTATCCCAAAGAACTCATGGGAATTGCCCACATATAAAGTTTGTGCTCTCAAACATGTAACAATATAAAGATGCATAGTAGCTCACAGAATATTGTAAGCAGTGCTCAGTTGATCCTAAACAGCCTGTACTTCAGTTTGTAAATAGAGAAAATGCTGAGCAATTTTACTATATACATCAGTATACATCTATTTTCAAGAAATGAATACTATCATTAGTGTTTTTTTTAAACGATTCTTGCAATGGGGGCAAGTTACAAACTAAAGAATTTTTTCGGACGTATGGTATTTGCGAACAAAGTCCTTTTGCTTGTTTACTTGTTTGTTTGTGTGTGTGTGTGTGTATTATCTGGTTTTCTGTGACACAGCACTTGTTGCAATGGCGTTTAGTAAGATACGATTTAAACCCACTATGCGTCCCTAATGTGATCGGTGTTACGTGTCCGTTTCTAACCAGGAACTGCCATGCGAATGTCTGCAGTTATGCTATCATAAGTGATGGTTTGACCTCTCTCTGTTATATGCAGCAGCGTCAGTTTTAACTTCGTATACTCGTAAACTTGAACGCTGTTTCGGATAGCGCCTGGGTTGCGCCCTACAAATGCACCACCGTATGTGACATTGCATAAGCACCCAGGCGTTCAGCTGATGTACACTAACTGCAATTAAAAATAAATGATAGATTCGTATATTTATAAAAGAATTTTCGTTTCGTTTTGGCTCCGCTTGGGTACATACGGTTGGGTAAAAACATTGAAAATTCCTTACTGTAGTACGTCCACAATTTCAAGTAACTTCTTGTTGAAAATTTGATTATAAAGTACAGAACATGAACTGTTCTCGAAAAGAATTGTGCCCCAGTTTGTTTCAGTGCCTTATGTGCACATCTGTAGTTCTGATCCATAGTCACAGAAGTGTGGTGTTGCTATAACCTTATTCTGATTGGCCCAGTCAAACGGGAGACGTCACTTCACAAAGACCTTATAGCAGAGCTGAGGAT
This sequence comes from Medauroidea extradentata, assembly GCA_003012365.1. NCBI lineage: Eukaryota > Metazoa > Arthropoda > Insecta > Phasmatodea > Phasmatidae > Medauroidea > Medauroidea extradentata. The sequence continues at coordinate 1,136 of PNEQ01071272.1, forward strand.
GTGCGCGTAAGGCATTGAAACAAAGTGGAGCAAAATTCTTTTCGCGAAAAGTTCATGGCATTTGTCATGACCCATAATTTTTACTATTTTCATGGTAATATTTTTTTTATTCTTAAATGAGATCACATATAGAGAAAAAAACTGTTTGCAGTATGTAGTCAAAATTTTCGTGGACAAAAAATGGTACACGTTCGGCTAATTAGTTAAATTAGTGAGAATTTCCATACTTAGCTCAAACCATTGCTTATTTTGTCCTTAAAAAATTGGGTTACCTATTTCACACTGTTTTAACAAAACTGTGCAACAGTTTTTCGATGTCTGTTCCCGTTTATGATTTAAAAAAAAAAACTATCGCAAAAGAAATGATGGATCATGACTAGAGGTAGAAAAAATTCGTGGATTCACCTACCTGTAGGCTAGCATCAAACAATATATGTGTATTCACATAGACAGCAGCTGCCTATTGTTGGCTCTTCGCTGACATAGTGATATCACATGACTGCGCCTAAATTTCATTTGGCTGAGTGCCTTCCACGAGGTGTTACAATCAGTAAGGACCAATTCAGATAGTGTCACAAATTTTCATATGCTTAAATCCTAGCTTGTGCCCAACAGAAAACGCGAATTTTTCAGGTCTCTAATCATGGCCTTAACATAAAATGAAATACTTTTCTTCATGAAATCTTTTCTTCCCTTATGACAAGTGACAGGAATATTGAGAAGAATTGAATTATCCCACATGTTAGATAGCTTACTTCACAATATGAATACAAGCAATGGCGTAGCCGTGATTTATGCAAGACGTGGGGGGGGGGGGGTGAGTTGGCCTGAAAATTATATAATAAACACCGACTGACCCTTTAAAGTGGTGGTCCGAGGGTTCTCCCCGAGAACATTTGGATATCAAGGTGCGAAGTAGTGTTATTTTGGGAGATTTTCGTAACGAAACGTTGAATATTATACTGGTCAAAATATTTTTTAATCTTAAATATAACTTTTTTACAATTTTTTTGTGGTTAATAGGTGTTGTTAGAACCCCCAACACCCTCCCCCTCCCCAATGGCTACGCCTCTGAATACCAATATAGTACACGATGCTCAATAGTGTGGTTTACAGAGCAAAGAGAATATTTAAGCAGTAGAATTTTTTTTTTAAGTCCAAGACTATTTCGTACGCTGTGTGTCATTTTATGCAATTCACACTACACAGTGCCCTTTCCCGAAAATTAATAGAATTGTATTTTACTCTTTAACCTAACGTGAAATAAAAAATATCATATTCACATATCAATTTCAGTTATAATTAAATACAACTAATTAACCGTAGACTAGTAGCAATACAATGTTGTTACGAATCATAATTATAACTTGAATATATGATTGTACTCGTAATGTAACTATGTTACTTACCACACAGATGACAAGATATTAGAAGGTATTATGATTTGGGTCATCTGCCACAAATTTTCCACAATTTTTTGTTTTTGCGTATGAAGACACGGATTTCAGAATTTTCAGTTGAGCACAATCATTATGAATCATTTCTTAATTACATGGTAACTAGACTAAAGTGTCGAACACTTCTATGTAAAGCAAGGCACATTTCACGTTAACGATTTTTTTAAGGATTATATATTTTTTTTAATTTAAAAAATGTCAATTTATTTAATTATCACTAAAAAAATTTTAATGCGATAACATTTTCACGCTTGATATCCGAATTTTTACTAAGTACTTCACATTACATATTTTCTTTTTTAATCGTGTTATTTCTAAAGGCAAGTTGATTTTTATTAAGGTTACGTTAGACTGCGAGTAAAAACTTTCATTTTGGAATGCGATTTTGCGAAACTCGACTGTTAAGTCCATGCGTACGAAGTACTAATAGTATAAAGGGACTTACTCTTTTAAATTTCGATAGTTCAGTGGACAATGCGGTGGGTATTTTTATTGCCTCGAGTCATGCCGGTCGTTTAATAAGCAGTTCGGTCAAGGCCACGTATTGGCTGCGTAGTGTAACGATAACAATGTTTAGTGCGGACGTTGTAAGTGGACGTTTTCCGGGAAGTCTACACTGTGAAAAATTACTTGTAGGCCTAAACATACCATACCGATTAATAGAAATGTTAAGAAGGTAGGCATGGTAAAATTGTTTCTCATACGTTAGTGATATCATTCCAATGCACATTTAAGTAGCAGTCATATGAGGGGCTTAGATTTATAGAGATGTAAGTCTGTTAAAATAGTTTCCACGTAACCAATTTTTTTGTAATAAATGAAAAATGAAGTACACTATTTCAATACTTAAATGGAATTCAGAAATTCGGTTGAGCCCGGATCACTTGTTACTATCAATTTTTTTTTTTAATTCTTCATGATTAAAATTTTGCCAATATTTAACAGAAAATATTTCAATTGGGGCGAAGCTAATTACTTTACCTTTAATTACGTAAATTGTATTCGAAAAATTAAAGCGCAAATATGAAATAATTAAGCTAATTAAAATTTTAATATTAAAATTCTCTCTCTCCAAATAATAAACACTAATTCAATACACACATCCAATAATACGCATCTTATTTTAAAATGTTATGCTTCCATAAAGGAATAATGCTATTTTTTCGTCACATCCTTCATTTATTAAACGAAAATGAGTATTATTAATAAAATGAGGCGACGCACCCTCTTAAGAGTGAAATATTTTTTACAGAATATTCTTTTGGGAAATATGAATAGTATGAATAAAACCGACATTACTAAATAATCGTGACTTACACAAGTATGAAACACAGCCGCTCAAATGTACACTAATGTTACCAGACTTGCATAGTTATAACAATGGCCATTTACTCTCTTTACAAGCTGAATTTTAATAAGAATGCCACACTGCGTATGGGTTAATACTGATAATAATGTCGGCGAATGACACTGCGTCATATTGGTCAAACTACTCGCCTCCCCCTATAAGTCTGGGTTCGATTCCCTACGGAGTCGTCCCAATGATTTTCGCACGTGGGTAAATGTTGCGGAAGTTGGCGAACTATCTTGGGGATCTCACGTCTTCCCCGCTTCCCACGCTCTTGCATTCTGTCGATGCTCCATCCTACCCAGAGCTCTTAGCTGCATCCTGATTGGCCGGGGCTGCCGGTCATGTCCATTTCACTTTACCAAGGCAACTCTTTTTCTTTAGATTAATTCCTCTATTCCTGAGACCCATATTATACTAACAGCAGATAATCTCTGCGTGTTCTGTGGCCCAGATTTTCCCAGTATAGTACCCTAATCTACACTCTAAATCTGAATTAGTGAATATTCACTGATTCACGCCGATGGATAGAGCAGTTTCAACAAATTTAATCAGTGAGAAACCACTGTGAAATTGGTGAATGTTCACTGACTCCGATAAAGAGTGCCAACATCCCACAAGTTAATTAGTGAATGTCCACAGATTATCCAGTAATTTTTAACTGTTTTAATAAGTAAAAACTGTTCTTTGAAAACAATTAGGTAAAACAGTGAATATTCACTGATTCACTTGTGATATGTTGGCACTCTTAAAGGAAATAAGTGAATATTCACTAATAAAACTGTGACTATTTTCACTGATTCAAATTGTTGGAACTGCTCCATACATCAGCGTGCATCAGTGAATATTCACAAATTCATGTTTCGAGCGTACAGTACAGGTTTTCCTGCGCCCTACCTCGCTGCACTGAAAAAAGAGTATAGTTGCAGGTACCATACGTCTGTTAAAATAGAGACGACACAACAGTTTGGTTGATGGTACTACTCTGTACAGTTCCTTCAACAATATGTTTTGTAGAAGAAACAAGGAGGCTTGTTGCTTTTACAAACCAGATGGTAACTTCCACAAAACATTTTGTTGAAGGAACTTTCCAGAGTAGTACCAACAACCAAACTGTTTTGTTGTCCCTATCTTTAAAAAAAGTATGGTACATTCAACTATACTCTTTTTTCAGTGTGTACTCTTGCTCTCTTCGGGGATGTGGTCACGGGCTTAATTGCGGTCTTTGGTCTCTAGACAACCCTGCTCTGCTGCGATGCATACCTCCTCTGCTCCAACTATCAGCCAACCAAGTGTATGGACATTCAGTGCCCGCCTACTTCTTACTTAGCGACTAATTCATACCTGAGTATCCACACACAGACGCGGTATACGCTTTTGAGACGAGACATGCGGGGCTTGTGAGGTAAACAAAAATTGCTCCGTCCTAATTTCAACTCACCTCGGCGAACGTGTCTCTAGGGTAGAACTAACTAACTGAAGATCCGCTGTGTATTTAAAAAGCGTCTCTTGTCAATAAATTAGCACAATTTCAGGATGATAGGTTGATTCTAATTTGTCAAAGAATAATATATCAACGACAGTACAACTTTTTTGAAGCAAAATCAAAAGCTGCATATCTGTAACTATAGTCGAAGTTTTGATACTGTGGAATATCAATATGATTATAAAAAAATTGTATTTCAGCGAAATATTGTAATATAGCGCCATTTATTTGCAATTAATGTTCTTCTATTAAACAAATAATTTAACTATAGTAACCTAGGTGCGTCCTTTGTGAATATACTACCTGTATTAAAACCCATTAGAAACTTTAATTTTTTTTGTGAGAAAACCGACTAAAGGCGAATCGTGTTTTTTTTTCTGAATTTTTTTTTCTACACTCACAGTCACAGATACTCCTCTCCGACCAATGTCTACCTTGGTTTCCACCCTCTGTGTGTCTTCTATCTATACGAGAACACGCCCAGTTGTCGCTATGACTGTACGTCCATCGACCGATGTTCAGGTCTCTGCTATGTAGGGGCGCACTTAACGGCGTTCATGTGCGAAAAAGCCATAATTTTATATTTTTATAAAATAGTGTTAGTTTTGTAGACGATACTTGTGACTGCAGTTTCCTCTTACGAAACAATTTTATCTGGCGTAGTTTTCTCATAACGGTGCGTCAAAGTCAAAATTTGCATGTTCTGCTGCTACGATAATAGTGAAAACCAATTAAACAACGTACGTGAAATAACACACAGTGAAACAACACACTACGGGCTACGTAATAAAACATTTGAAAAAATCCCGCGATCTGTTTTCGTATATTAAAAAAAAAAATTTGCTGAATTTGCAACCTTTACACTGTACTTTTGCATTTTTTCAAATTCGATATATGACGTGAGTTTTTTGAATGTTTTATTGCATATTTCATGGGATGTAAGTTCACAGTGAATTATTTTGTTTAAGTATGTCAGTTGGTTTTCACTATTTGCATGGCAGTTAACAAGCAAATTTTGACTTTGACACCCCGTTATGAGAAAACTACAAGAGCTACAATTGTTTCGTAAGAGTAAAATGTACTCGCAAGTATCGTCTACAAAATTAACAATGTAACATAAAAATATAAAATTATAATTTTATCGCACTGAACACCCTTAAATTGACTATGAAGTTAATGAACCTTACGTAAACTATCATTAGTACAGTGTGTTTTACATGAGAATGACATTTATTGACAGTTCAGCTGCCTGGCATATAAATCAACTTTCTCAGTGAAAATTTTACATATACTTTAATATACTCTCTGCAGTTCGACAGTTGGCTGGGATTGTGCGTGCAGAAAGTACCTGCGTCAGAGTCAAACACTGCTGTAAACTGATACACAGTAATGCCAACACAACTGTAAAAAAAGTATATTTCACATGCGAGACAGAGTTTAGGTATATAGCCTACAGTTACAAGGAAAATAAATATTCTCAGGTTTTAATCTCTTGCCACTGCAATTTACTGTAAGTTTTGGAAGGTTTAAAATGTTGGTTAATTTGACATGCGCAAATCAGACGGACATTTGTTAGATTCAGTTAGTCCCAATGATGATGACGAGTTGAAAACGAGCTAGTAAATCGCACAATGGCATTCTAGTATCTGTGAGTTTCCCCAGCGTGACAACTTTGAGAACGGAATGATATGTTGGCTCCACATTCTCTTATAATTCCAATATGACCTTTAAATTATAACATTTTGCATGACCCACAAATCGAGGTTAAATTTAATCGTAGGTACTATCAGGGTTCTGTATCTTCCTGAGCTGTTTGATCAATCATCAATGATGAAAGCAGTATAATTAAAATGTATATTTCATTTATTAAATAGCGTGATAAGTAAATATTTTACTTTTGCAGAACATCGCATAAAAATAATTATATACTTTTGTCACTCTCGAACACACACAGATGTAGCTTACTGTCTTTATGGGAAAATTTCATAAATATTGCTTTCAGGCCAACCAAAAACTTCAAGCATCATCAATGTAAAAAAAATTTCCTTGAATGCAAGGAAAATTTTTTGCGTATACGCAGTACATGCAGTTAACTTTACTTTAACCTGAAAATATGCAAATGCTTGAAGTTATTACTGCACGTTAGGCAACTTAAACGTTATAACTGCTGCCATCCATAAGTATAAAATAGTTTTACCATAACACATCTACGTAGTATGGCTTTGTGATTTTTTTCTTAAGTTTTCTTTAATGCATAGTATAAGAACATTTGTTTGCTGTTGGCAGACTTACGAAAAAGTATCATCCTTTTTCGCCGCTAGGTGCTACAAAAAATGCTAGCCTGGTACAGCGGAATTTCGCAAGTCGTTATATCCTTCCTAGCCTTTTTAAATTAATGTTTGAACGAAACCGTTTTAAAATTTTTATTGTTGCGCGAAAATTAAAGGAAATGATAATATAAACGTCCGCACATTTTAATAATGAGATCTATGTACTAAGGGAGACTGATTTATCAAAGAACTAGATACAATTATTTGTTATAGGTTATAATGTACACTCTAAAAATAGTTTGTAAATTTGCCATATGTGCGTATAGGAACGCTAAGGAAGTAGGACTGGTAGAATTGTTTCCCAGACATCCGTGGTAGCATTCTTAAACTTTTTTTTATAGAACAATCAAATGTATACTGAAGTTACCAGACTTGTATTGTAACAGTTGCAAAAGTTTGTGTATTTACTAGGCGGAAGTATGGTAACTGTACCATACTGCGTTTGGGTTAATTACTTCCTAAACATTTTAGAAAGTTTTTCGCAGTGTAATCGAACGTAATTTATTTTTTCGCGTGTTCGTCTAACTTTTGACACTTCACTAATTTAAGGTTTGAGGTAATAAGACTTAAACTATTTCAAATAAGCGTCGTCTAATCAAATAAGATTAAACACGCAACCAAGTTTAGTAAATTCAGTGTTCAAAAAAACTTCCTTAACAGTTGTGGAAGTTTTTTTCAGCCATTCACAGAACGAGGCAATCACCAGGCTTCAGCTTGTAAACATAGCAACTGTTCATCATAGTTACTTATACGAGTTTGATAGTATAAGTGTGCAGTTAAATGTTTTAAAATAATTTATAGAAACGATACCTTCAATATAAAAAAAAATTACACAAACATACATTTTACACTCCTATACAATAGTAAGGTAAATTACAAAAAAAAAAAAAAAAAAAAAAAAAAAAAAAAAAAAAAAAAAAAAAAAAAAAAAAAAAAAAAAAAAAAAAAAAAAAACACGTTCAAATTTTTTTCTACAAAAAAATCCTGGGAAAACCAGTCTACAAATAAATTATTTGTTGGAATACAAAGACAGTTTTTGTAAAAAAATAAAGTAAAATAAATGGAAGACGTGGGGGTGTGTAACAAAGGTTTAATCTTAGTAGCCATAGGGAAGAGAAGTGGGTAAAACTAATAATTCTATTCCTATCACGAACATGAACTTATTTATAAACCTGCTAAACAAATAATTACAACACATAATAATTTCGGGAATACTAAATAGACCTTTGTTTTTATATACTGTGGTTAACAGCGCAGTTTACCCATTAATTCAAATCACGTGAAGCTTGCACTTTTATGTTTTTATATATTGAAAGTACATTTCAGTTATTAATCTTTCAGAATATATATATATATTACGTACTTTATTACCGTATTTAATTTATTTAATCAGAAGTCATAGCTACCAGAGGCATGTGATTTGTATATAATTAGTATTTCCAACAAACCTGTTATTTTAATTGACTACGTCATTGTGTTGTTGAATTATGGCTAATAACTAAGAAAATTCTTTTACTTTTACAAACAAATAAATGTAGCTACAATGAAAACAGTTGTACTTTTACAAAGGGAAGTAAAAGAAGATCAAATTTATTTCTTTGGAATTTTCAGACAAGTATTTTATAGCGTTTTAAATAAAAAAATTTATTGTACGACATTGTTTCTAGCTATAATTTGCTGTACGTGTCGCTACAGAAATAAATCAGTCAATTTTTTTCTCATTCGAGGTAACTATAGGGGCACGATTACTTCGCGTATTGATTCTAGATCAGGTTGAACGTCAAATACACTCACATTACTGTGATCGTATGACAGTAGTTTTGCTACACATTTGACGACTGCAAAAATAAGGAAATAACTCACGGCGATATCACGTGGTAGGCCTACGTGCTTGTAGGCTACGGTTAGAAGCGAGTGAATATTCTACTTTGGCCTGTGTGTGCATAGGACTGAGAATTCTAGACTGCTGCCAGATGAATACGCGAAATACTCGTGCATCAAGTGGTAACTTAAGCCTAGTTTACACGAACGATAACATTGTTAATAACACGTGTTTTCAACAAAGTTATTAACAGTGTTGTAAAAATGGTTTTAAATGATTGACATCGTGTTATCAACATTCTGTTATTAACATTGTTAGATTTATAAAAAAATGTTAATAAAACATTTGTTACTAACACTTTGTTGAAAACATTTGCTAACAACACAAGTTACAAATTTTGGAAACATGTTAATAACTTTGTCACCAACGCGTCGATAACATTATTTTCTCGACCCTTTCTAAGGCGGTCTAGATCAAAGGTTGTTGGTAACAAACCTTACTAGGTATGTTATCAGCAAAGTTGTAGGCATTTTAGTAATCAACAATGCTATTAACATCTGCTCATCATTCTTACAACTTTGTTAGTAACATTGGTGGTTCCAACAAAGCTAATAGTACATTTGCTGTCAACATTGCTGTAAAATAGTATACCATAGTGTAGAATTTGTTGATAACAGTTTTGTAACTAACATTTTATAAATAACATTGTTACTGTTATATTTTTTCGGTGTAAACTGGGATTTATAGGACGTGTAAGAGAGAAACAACAATATTGTTCCGCCTGCATGATATTTTGAGTAGCGTTCCAGATAGTTGCCTTTGCTATAGAATCTATTATACTTGTTCATAGTGCAGGTGAGTTTCCATGAAAAGAAATCACATTTCAGAGAAGAACATTCGCATTAAGCATACTGAAATTATTGTTATCGATACGTCTAACTGGCCTAAAATAACCATTTCGCAGACATAGTCTCTCACTTAAAATCGGTTCATATTAAGAATACGAAAGTAATGGAGTATTCTACCGTGTACTTTTGTGCAAATTTCAACCATTAAAATGAAAGGGTCGCATACTAAAAGTTTTAGTAAGGAATATGTTTACAATTGAAGTAGTAATTAGTCAACGTCACAATTCATGGTTTGGTACTAGATATATAATTATAAACTTTTTATGCTTATAACGGATAAAAAAATACGGTCTATTTTGATATTAAGTTTTATATAAACACTAACTGTCGTGTCTGCTAGGTATGGCAACGAATTATGAAAAACAGTTCTGATATACCGTATTCTTCAAGGCTCGGTTTCAGTCGCCATATTGAATTTTATTATTTTTCGTTTATTTTGGAATTCTGAGAAGAAAAATGTTAAATAGGCGACCATACCGCAAATTCTATTTATCTTGAGCTACAATGCAAGCATAGCAATAGAGTTAGTAATGTATAGTTAGGTCGCAATTTGTCAGGCAAATTATGAATATAAAAAAATTTGCAACACAGATTGCGGCGTAATTATAAGTTAACGGCTAAATCGCAAGGTCTGTACTGCAGCGAAATGTAACTAGAATTTGAGGTATAGTCGCATATTTAACATTTTCCTTCTTTGAATTAAATGAAAAACAGAAAATAATAAAATGTAGTATGGCGACTGAAACCGAGCCTTAAACTGAAATTTTAAAACTGGTTATAGGCTACTATCCTAACAGATTTATAGGTTGTTCAGAGTAAACTGAGGACTGCTTACAACTTTTTTCTAAATCATCATGTAGGCTATCTATCTTTACTATTTTAAATACAAAAACTTCCATTTAACTAAAAACTAGTGTAAACTCTTCGTAACTCTCAATATTTTATTTCTGTAGCCGTAATAAACACATTTGTTTTATGATTGTAAATATTGGGAAGTGCTCACTTTAAAGTGAACAGCCAATACTTTCATTTTGATAATATTTAAAAGCACACAATGAATTCACAGTCTCTATAGATCCGCGCAGTAACACATGTCACGAGGCTTGCAGCCATGTATATTTTCAATAAGGCGGAAGGATACACAAGGGGTAAACGAAAGGAAACCACGACTTTCAGTAACTTTAGGCATATTCGCTATTCACCTTAGCTCACAAAAACATTATTTTTAACAAATAGCATAGCCATTGAAGGTTTTTGAATCGATAATAAAGTTGTGATGGCCTGTACCTACGGTTATAACAGCACAAAGTTTTTTTTTAAGTGATTGCCAGGAAGTTTTATTTTACTCGTAGCAACAGTAAGGTTAATTCTACTACAGGTGAGAAAGAAAATACGTTTTCTTATGGGAGAGCTTGGCTCAGGGAAAATTTCTGCCACTAGTTTCGCTTCAATCGCTAAGAGACCAGATAAACACGAAACCGTATTGAAATTAATTATAAATAAACTTTGAAATTATGTCAGTAATTACATTTAATTTTAAAGTGAAAAGAAACTGATTTGTCATTTTAAATTATCAACTTAATGTAACATAAAATTCAGGAAAGCTCTGTGATTGGTCAGTTTGGTGCACTAGCGATACCAGCGCTCAAGTGGCATAAATTTTCCCTACGCCAAACTTGTAACATTGATCTTTCTAACCTGTAGTAGAATTAACCTTAGCAACAGCTAGAAAAATCAAGCATTACCCTACGTGACACACGGCATTATCAACATAAACAAACTTAAATAGTCGAAGTAGTCTCGTATTCCATTCATATTACGGCGCATTTTACCTGAAATTTTACACTATACTAAACACATTTCGTAACTGGTTGCTATCGTCGTAGGCCTACTGAATTTTCGTTAGTAACGAAAATACAATATGACAAAACCGTTAACATGATGTGAGGTATACTTATTCTAGGTAACTTACGCCATACGTCTCAATATATTATTTTTGTTAATATAGCCTACTCTTAAATTTTAACACACGACACAAGCAGGCCTGTACCATTTGACGTTTATTTGAAGTCCTTATGCTTACGTCTTCTACCACAATTTGACTATTGCAATATATAGCCAACTTCTGCGAAATATTTGGTCTAAAATCGCAATCGTCATAAATATGCAGTAGGCGTAGTTCTCATGTAAATCTGAACCTGACCTTCGACGTGTATGTTTATGTATACGATATTCTTATCACAATAACTATGCATGTGTTATGTTAATGTTCGTTATGCCCTGGCTTTAGTAATTGTAAACAAAACAGGATCACCGGAATCACGCTGCATTGGAATTTCACGTAGTCGTAAACTTTGTACTGCAAATACGAACACTTCGTCCTGTTCGTTTCCAGTTCGAATGCTCTTTTTGTTAAGTCCGACGAAAGTATGAAAAAAATAAGAACGAAAGGGCCGTATGAATATAGTTCCCGCCTTCTCCACCAGCAGGTCCGTAGGTGGTTGCGGGCTGAAAAATTGAAAAACGTCGCTGGAGTCATTAGGGAGGGGCCAAGCGAGGGGGGGAGCCAATGAGCGGTCGTCTCGCCGGCCAATCGCGGCGCCGTGACGTATCGGGCGTGGGGCGGGGCCGGGGGGGAGCTCGAGTGACGTCACGCCGGGCCACGCCCACCTCGACTGGTGGCGCTGCCTGCGCGGCGGGCGACAACTAAACTGGGCGCGCTGCGAGGCTAGTGCGAGCTTAGTGTTCGGAGAGGTTGTTTGTGTGCCAGCCCCTGCGTCGACGCGCGCGACGCCCGGGCCGCTTGAATGCGTGTTCTTTTTCCCTCCCGAAAGATTATAGACTCAGCAACTACTCTCGGCCGCATTAGATCCGTAACTGCCATTTACATCATTATCGTCATCATCATCTTGCGTCAACGAGCCCCTCGTACAACACCGGTGCATTGTGTTTGATTGCGACTAAAAGGAATATAAATTACCTACCGTTTTTTTTTACTCGAGATATTATTTTCGAATTGAAGAAAAGTGGTGCATTTTGTGAGATTGCCGACTTTTTTCCCCTCCGCCTTCGTCCGTCATTCGCCAAACGGGAGCAATTTTTTTCTACCGTACTTTGGAAACTTTTTCGACCAAGTGAAGAGGACTTCAAGATTAAGTGCTGCTGAAACATTTTTTTTTCCTTCCCGACGAATTTTTTTTTTACATCGACGTAGGAGTGATTGACAGGAAATGTAAACAAGTGATCATCGGCTTGGTCGAATAGGATTTTTCTCACCTAACGTGTGGTTCTGCTGTGATTTAATCGGTTGTTCGGGACCTGTGTCGCGATGAAGATGTCCGAGTTTATCAACTGTTGACGGGATTGTTCCGTGGTGCTCCGAGGTGGATACTCGAGTTTGGTGAGTGTAGATGGTCGTCAGGGTGAGTCAGTGAGTGACAAGAGGGTGAGAGACGAGAGATGCGCGCGGTGAGATAACCAGACACGACACCCGCCTTTAACAACGTCCACTACGGCGTCGTCGTTCGCCTTGGGAGGCTGCTGGAAGTCGTCGCTCACCATCGTGCCGGTCGCACCAGCCGCCAACACGCTCAACTTCACGGACCTGGGCAGCCCCTTCGGGTCGGGCGGCGGCGGCGGGGGCGGCGGAGGCGGCTCGGGAGCTCCCACCCCCACCGGCATGGCGGCCGACGCGCTCGACTCGTCCGGGGGCGGCGGTGGACACCAACACCAGCACCATCACCACCACCTGGGCCCGCCGCCTACCTCGCACCAGGACGCCGCCTCCGGAGGCGGCGGCAACTGCGGGGGAGGAGGCGGCATGTCCGGGGGCAGCCCCCAGCCGCCCGTCGGCAAGTCGGCGTTCATCGAGCTTCAGCAGCACGCCGCGTACAACCCCATCAGGTACCACCACCCGGCGCCGCCGCCCCCGCCGCCTCACCACTTCGGCCACCAGGGTCCGCAAGGAGGCGGGCCACCCCCGCACCACCACGACCCGGGGGGCTTCGGTGGTCCTCGCGGTGCGCCCCTCGGCGCGTACCCCTTCCCGCCCATGCACCAGAACACCTACACCGGCTACCACCTGGGCTCTTACGCGCCGCAATGTCCCTCGCCGCCCAAAGACGGTGAGTGGCTGTCATATCTCGCTTAGTTGTACGTCAGTTTGTTTGCACAACAATGTAGGCTACGTCACTCTTCCGTGTTTGGCCTACAAGCCAGTAGTAAGTAAAGAAATACTGGCGTTATCACCTGGCGAGCGCATGTATCACACTGCAGATGCTGCTGCTAAATGAATCCGTGAGGTTCACGCATCTCACTGTAAAAAAAGTTAGTAATATTACTCATCATATGTATGGTAATATTCCCCAACCGTGAGAGGGAAATCTGATTTCCGAATATGTGTGGACATTTTTGCAAGGTAGTGTATTCGTCACACAAACCACTCGGAAGTTTCGCTCGCGCGATATGTCAAATTGTCCTAAAGTGCTTGCCACAATATGTAATGAGAAATTACATTACCAGTTGAGTAACTTTCCTGCACGTGTTGAGTAATTTTCCCTCACTCGTAGAGGTAATTAACTTCCATTACATGTAGAGTAAATTTACCTCATTTTTTTTTCCAGTGTATATATCACCTACTAGTCACATACTATGCTTGTTATTACGCTTAGAGGCGATAATTCGAGTGCTTAGCGTACAATAGTCGATCTTAGTTCCCGTGCGTTTCAGTTCACGATCGTGCTTGTGTTCACATTACAGCGAATTATAGCCAACGTGACTAGCGAAGACTCCAGCATTGCATTTTTTTTTTAAGTTATTTATCAGGCAAGGTACGCAACACTGATAAAATTTCGCCGATTTACAGTTTTTTAAATATATTTTTAAAAATGGTATTTAAGTTTTACTTGGAAAAAATCTTAAAGTCACAATCATTCGTATACAACTTGTGCGTACATTCTCTGTAAAAATTACGTTCAAGTGCGTAGTTTTAAGTTTCGGAGAAAACTGAAAATACGCTTTTTTTTTAAGGGTAGGCTAAACTTAACGGTAACACATTTCTAAGTGAAGCACTACAATTATAATATCACAAATATTTGAAGTTGTTAATTTTTTCCCTCCAACTCCTGTAAATATAAATGTAAGCAACGGTTTTCGGTATTACACAAGATTAGGTTACAAAATATTTTAACTTTTGCAATTGCTTTCGAAGCATCGCTACAGTGAGATAAATTTGTGACACTAGAAAGAGTTACAAAATAAACGAGAATGTGTTATAAATAGTCAACAGGAATACTTACATGTCTCCGAGCAGTTTCTTGCATGTTATAACTATCCGTAGCTTTTTTAAAAAAAATTGCAGTGAGTATTTGTAAACGAGTAATGCGACTGAAATGTCTACCCGCGAAAGCGCGCTATTTCACATTGTTTACGGACGTATGATTAATTGTAGTATCGGTTATTCTTCGTGTGTCCTGGACTACTTGAAAGCAACAACAATTACATTAGTGCACTCATACTGCATAGTAACCTTTTTGTTTCCCCTAACTTAAAAAAAGAAACACTCAACGGAATACAGTTGCACAATATTTCGTTATCGAATTACAGATGAAATATTATATGTTTACTGCACGCATACTAGGTTAGTCTATATGAAAACATGACGTCTAAATTAATTTTGTATTGTCGTGTATTGCCAAATAGTAACGTGCCGAAAAAAAAAATGTTATTTTATTATTAGGGCCTCGACTTTCAAAATTCTTCTCGGCACAATTACTTTCGAAAAAAAAAAATTGTTTTTAAAAAGTTAATTTTTTTTTAAATTTTGTTATGTTTGCCTACTGGTCGCACGAGAAACGTACTACCGCTGAGAAAACATCAGACGATCGAATGTGTACTGCTTACAAAAGGGTCAGTTCTAGCATTACAAATAATTATGTGCGGATGTAGCAAGTTGCTACGCGTTATGTGTCCGCGTGTTTATTTCCTACGCTTAATTCATCATTCAACTGTCAGCACTGATTCGCCAGGTGCAATTATTACAATGATATGTCTGATTTTGTAGTCATGCATGTTTGTTTTCCTAAATCAACATTTGCGAGACGCAGGGATATAGGTCTACGTGAAATTAATGTTGCCGTAGATTATTCTTCTCATTGTGCCTTTGCGGTATAAGTCATAACAAAGTTAAGAAGAAATTATTGCGAATTACGTGACATTATTAGAAATTAAACAACGTAAAAAAAGGGAATTTTCTTGGATTAGGGGCTATGATAGTTTTGTTTTTAGCGAAGTACCAGACATTTTCTTGGCAACGAAATTTCACTGACATAAATCGTGCGTTTGTATTCCTTGTTATTTTCCGTACTGCGAAAATAAACTTCTTTCTTTACTCGAAAATTTTTGTTCCTATGTAACCAGAAACAGCTTGTAAATACATAGCAATTTTGTATTTTCCAATCTGATTCTTGAAATTATTAAAAATATATATTGTGTTAGAGGTCCATTATTTTTTTTTTTTTTTTTTGTGACAGATAACTTCCCGAAATTGTGTTTCGTAACTATTGTCAGATACATGAATACTCTAATGCTGGTTTTATTTCTCATGAAACTCTTGGTAAACTCGATTTCATTGACATTTTATTTCTTGTATGGAAATTATTTCAACAATTTGAAATTATCTATTACAGGCCTATATTTCCAAAATATTCTAAAATAGTTTGTTACGTAGGCCTAGTTGAAATTTTATAAGAAGCTATCGCTATCTACATCGAAATACATAGCTCGTGTGTAAGTACTGAAGGTTATTTACGGCCTAATTTTCTTTCATGATTTTTCAGTTCGTTGTGTTGAATAGCCTCTGTTAACTGCTATTTTTTGTTTCGTTTTGATTCGTAATGAGAGCTAAACGAAGCTACACATTATTTCCAAATATTTATTTGACAAGTCGAGTTTAAGTTTTTTAATCTTTAAGAACTGCGCTTACCATAGGCAGTAAAGTATTGGAACTAAAAATGTATTAGATTAATGATTTCAGTTTAAATATTTATTTAGCGTCTTTGCGTGACTGATGTGAACTTAAACCAATTTACAACGCCGAACGCTAGTTGAACAAAAGTCAAAATTAATTACAGCCAATTATACAACAGTCGATCAAGAGAAACAACCAATTATCAATACAACCTGCCTCCAGTTAATGTAGGCTACGTAGAATCGACTTTTGTAGATACACAATCCCATTTATATCTGGCAGTTATCGAACTACAATATTTGTTTACTTTAGGTCTCGTAATTACTTATGTGTGGAACAATGTTGCTGTATACAAATTCAAGCGTATTGATGCCGGAAAGTGATTTTTTTGTATTCATACTAATAACTTTTTTTGTAAACTAAGTTCCCACTGTAGTTTTTCGTAACAGCACAAAAACTACTCGGAGGGTACATTACAAAACATAGCCTGCGTGTATCGTGTAAAAATCTTACATAATATAGCCAGCAATTACGATGAGCTTCTGTTGTGAAACATGGATAGATTCAATTTTTTTGTAATGTTTAGTAAACTCCAGTAATACCGTGTAAACATACGGCATTTAACTTAAAATGTTACAAGATATTTTCTTGCGATCACGTTCGATGTTTAAATCGTTCGTTTTCCTCTCCAAGCCTAAAAATAAAATAGGCTACTGATAACATTGTTATGTTGATGCCTGTAACGGAAAAGTGCGAGAAAAGAGTTGGACTTTCCGTCCTCAGTTAACTTATAATTGTTTACTGTATTTGATAGTTTGTGAAAGTTATTTAACAAAATGTTATTAAAATTGACATTGTGAACGGTTCGCGTGTAGGAGAATGTCACACCAAGAAAACGTTTTGGATTTTACCTTCCAAGCGTTTGTTAGTAATAGGGCGAAAATTAAGGTGTTCTTGTTGATAGGTTTACTGATACGTTTGTTAGGGTGATAACTCTGTGGTTTCAACTTTATCTTCGTTAGTCGTACAATTTTGGAAGTAACTATTTTTGTAGATTTATTATAGTTAAAACTATGAAATGGTCTAATTGCTGTGAAAGCTGTACAATAATGATTAATGTCACGTTTATCGGAGACTACAGATACTCACTCGCTTTTTGAAAGGTTACGTTGTGGAATTAATCACGCCGTATTCACATACATAGTTCTATTGTGTTCAAGCAATATTCGCGGAGGAAACAAACTACTGTAGTTTATGCTAACGCAATTTGTAAACTGAAAGATAAAAGCCTAGTGTGAGCACGTAATAATGCAATGAGTTATAGGCGTTTTATTACGACATATCGTAATGAAGTTGTAACTACAGTGACTAAAAAATGAAAAAAGAATATGTCACTTGTAAGACTATTAACATACATGCAAAATTTGAACATGCTACACTGTTAATTATAACTCATTAAAAATTATAAAATTGTACAAAATTAACATTTGCAAATTTGGTATGGACAATTTTTTTTTCATCTTTATAACAGCTTCGAGGTATGAATTATAACAATTACACATCACCAAGTTTTGTGCCCAGTAACAGAACAATTCCGCCACTAATTTATTGAGCTTGTATTTCATTATGGTTCTAAAAATGATTAAAATTTTATTTTGAGCGTAAAAATTTTCTTGTTAGTTTTAAAACTATAAATGACATTTATTTTATAAGATCAAATGTCATGCTTGCAAAATTAAAAGTGACAAAACTTATTGATAAGGATTACAAATAGTAGGACAACAGAGAGTTGCTTAAAACATTAATATAGTAGTAAACATCAAACATAAGATACAACAATAGAAGTATTTTTAACGAAATTAGGCCAAAGTTTTACTATCGTGAGACAAAATGAAGAAAATGTTCAGGTGTTTTTACGTAAGTGAACATTTTTCTCATTAAATTTATTGAACTTGTGAACACATGTTAGCTGCTGTATTCTCACAACACGATAGATTTTCGCCAAAGAAAATTAAGAGGGAAATAATTTTCAATCGGGAAATCTTAAACAAAACTTAATATGTCATATAGCCTATTTATCTGTAAAATTTATAATTTCCCACCATGTTTATCATGTTCATAAACTTTAACTTATACGACAATAAATTTATTTGTGCTATATAAGATTCGGAACGACATATTTATTTAGTATCGTTTTCTGTGCTGTGTGTGTAAACATGTCAGATGCCGTGTGTTTACTCCGTGATATTTTCCGTGCAAACAATCATAAACGACAAAAGAAAATGAACTGAATTAAAAAATGTAACGTATGCGCTTACGTAGTGCAGTGTTCGAAAAATGTTGCTTTGAAAATATTTTATGTCAAACTTCAAAATCAGGTTATCTATTTTGAGAATATTTTGGACAAATATCTACAAATTTAAATACCTTTTGTGATTAAATTATTTTGGCAGATCTGTTAGGCAGCTTGTGTTATATAATAGGTAAATTAACAATCTTGTGTTTCGGCAGATTTTTTGTTTTGTAAACCTCGTTGTATATTCGAAACAAATCTTGTGCTTTTATAAAAAAAATTCACGTAAACCCAGTTTCCAAGAAAACCTTTTGTAAAACTATAAATGTTAGTAGATATGATTTCGTAGTAACATACATTTTACGCAAAGAACAGTTTTAGCAAAATTATTTTCAAGGAATTTAATTGAAAATTGTACAGTACAAAAAATTTACAGTGTACACAGTAAAAAAATTGTACAATTACAAGGAAACTCATGTAAACTTATAACAGAATACTATCAGTCAGGTAATAAATGTGAGATGTTCGAAACCTTTTAAAGTGGTTATAAATATTGTGAACACCTTTAAGAACTAGTAAAATAAATGGTAATGAGTAAATTTTTCGATTTGAAACAAAATAAACATTGAAGACCAGACAAATTTGACTAAATATTTCGTAATTTTACAAAAAAAAAAAAAATTGGAAACTAGTTTTCAAAAGAAATTTTTGTAACTCTACAAACAATTGTTGTAAAGTGAACTAAATATTAGCAGTAAATATAAAAAAAATTGTTTGTAGATTTACTGAAACGTTTGTAAATGTACAAAGAAATTTGTAAAAGTGCAAGTTTTTCGTAAATATTACAAAACATTTTTGTAGTGTTACAAAAAAAAATTTTACTGTGTAGGGTAGGTTTTATCGAGTTCGTCACTTGGATGGCAACGTTATAGTGCTTGAGATGTAATTGAGTCATTTCAAACAAAACGACACGATGCGAGCAATAAACACGTTATCGCAATATTTGAAACAAAGTAGTGTTACGATTGTTAAAACCGACTCGGAACAGTGTAAACGATCGCTTAGCGTTAAATTCAATACTTTATTATAACGCATTAAAGGGCAAGATAACGCGATCGCTTTTACTGGCGAGCATGCGTGGAACATTCATGCCTGACATCTGCAGCAATTAAGAGCATGACCGAAACAATTACAGCTGTACAGTCGACACTCATGTAACGACCTATTCAACTGCAACATCGAAAATGCTTTTCAAAACATGAGCTACATATATTGCAACGTAAAAATATTTTTATAGGTACAACGTATTCATTTTTTTGTTGTTGTTTATCTTGCGGTAAATAAATATTGCCATACAACTAACAAACATTACGAATTGCTCGTTAAAATTTTTTACATGATGGCAATTTTATTTTCTTTGTAACAAAAAAAATCTTTTTTGTACAAAGTTTGTCTAATATGACCAATAACCTACAGATAATTGTGCCGTTAAATAAACACAGAACTAATTTGGATGGCGTCACAGTTTTTGTTACTATTATTGTTTACATTAACAACAACAATTTTCTTTGCGGGAAAGCTACTTTTCAGCGGTTCATATTTAGACAAGTTTATTTTGCAGCAACGAAACTGTATTTTTGTTGTGCACTTGAAGTATTTTTACAGTGATATACGAACCATGGAAGAGTTGTTACAGTACATACTTATATTTATAGCTTTGTTTAGTGAAGTTATAGTAAACCATAAAAAAATTAAAACACTGTACTCAGTAAGACGTATTTTAGTTCGTTAAAACCTCTATTTGAATATATGTACAAAAAGTTAAATAATTACCAGCACTGCGAATTATTTTATTGTGCGTTCATGTAGCCAAATGTGCGGGAAAATGTATTAGGATGTAATTATCAAAGTAATAATAAAAATTTTAAATTTATGTGTTTCGACAAATGTCTAAAATCAGATGAGAAATGTACCTATCCAATGACTAAGTTGAAATAAACCGTTGACTTCGACAACAGTGTGAGGAAAATCCCTGAACGTTTATTAAGTTACTCGCTGTCAATCCCAGTATGAAGTATTTCAATCCTATCATTTGATGTCAAAGTAGCCAAAAAATTTAAACCAATTCATAGGCAAATAAATATGTAAATGTAACTTAGTTCCTCCTTTTTTAAAGTAAAGTTACTTGATTTATTGTTTTAATTACTGTAATTCCCAAAATTAGTGTTCTACAATATTTGTAAACAAACATAATACATTTAAGTTTAAGAAAAGCTCGCCAGAAATTCGATTCCATATAACTCATTGCTTTCGTTAAATTTAGTCGACATTACCATACATGTACGCATTCGGTTTCTTTGAGATATTTAATACATAAACGGTTTAGAATAATATAATACACAACGGAAAAAAATTAATAGAGGGTAGAAGATTCTAAGTGTAATTGATTGTTTTAATTTGATTTACAATTTTACTGAACATAATCGTATTTTATTGTCTCTCGTGAAAATTGCTTAGTGTCCCGAAACTCGAATAAAGAAAACGAATCTTTACCAAAAACACCTTAAGTAGCCTACGTATAGTGAAACATAACAGTATATATTAATAGTTCCTAGCTTACAAAAAACACAATCCATTACGTCAATTATTTCTGCACTTAATATAAATGTTTTTTTAATTTTTAGAGTACATTAAAATAATGAAGTTGGTAGTGCAGCACTTCTCATACACATCGTAACAACAGATGTCTAACTGTGCTTGAAGTACTTATATGGCTATTTACTGTAAACTGGTCCCAAGGAGTGTGTACGGCCATAATCCATAGTTTATACTGCTCTAACGACAGTTAATTTTTATTTCGAAACGAGAACAGAAATCGAAAAAAATTGTTGCGCAGTTTTGTTAAGAAATGTTTTTATTATAGAGTCTAATTTTTCTAGACCAAAAAAAACTTGTCTAATTAGATTATTGATGAGAATTCCCTTAGTCGCAGAATTAGTGGAAACCAAAGTATATTTTGTATTTGACTTACATCAATGTTGTGCCTAACGCGTTTGAAACACACAGTTGCTTCGAATTGTGTCGCATTCAATAAATCTGCTCAGAAAACGTTGGTACTGGAATAAATAAACCATATAAAATAATTATGATATAATAGAAGCTTCAGTTCTCTAGTTGGCAGTTACATTGAACCTAGATCGACATCAATCGACTCAGTTGTTAAAAGCGTCGATTTGTTATCGTATGCTCATGTGCTATCGCCCATGTGGTCTACGTATATAGAAACCAACAATTATTATTTTTAATATTACATTTGATACAGATTCATTTAATGTCAAATGCGATACAGTTTTATTGAAATAATATTTCAGATTCGAGTTAAAACGATTTTATCAATGTACAATTACATTTGTTTTTAATTCAAAGTAGAGATTTTTATTTATTATCTATAAGTTTAGTTGAATTATAGCGCCATGTTAAAAACACAGATGGTAGCGCATATTTTAAATAACTGAATGTCACAGAGTTTCACCTGAAACTTTACAATTATTTATGAAATTGAGAGCCAAAAAATTTAATTAAATGAATTTATATAAAGCACTTACAACACATCCTGAACAAAAAGAGTCTATAAATATTGGAAGTACAGCCTAATTATGCGTATTCTATTCAAAAATCATTAGTCCAACGATTTTCTTTCGTTTTTAAGAGTAGTCAAACGAGCATGCGAGCACAGATTTGCAACTTAACGTGAAATAAAATTAAAAATTATTTATACAGAAGGAAGTTGGATTGGGTTCTACGTTACTGCCAACTTCAGAACACTAATTGAAACAAACTTTTTTTGTGAAATTATCTTGATTCATACGTTTCGATAAAAAAAATCCCACGATTTTCAAAGACTAATTGTGAACAATTAAAAATATTAACGTATATATTTACGTAAATTGAGCGTCATACTTAAATGATTATCATTATAGTAACTTATTTAACATGTTTTATAGCAGTAGTTGTAGGAACATATAGACATTGGGTACCTTTGTTAATGTTTCTTTGTTTATATTTGAGTTGTGAGGCCCTGGTTCGATAACTGTTGTGGGAAATCTAAGGGCCTGCTTAACTTACTGCGAATTGTTTGTTAGGGATTCGTTGTCAAGCAGTTATGCCGCACAAACAATAAATAGTTTAATTTAATTCATGGAACAAGTTGCTGCATAGTTCCGGGGATCTTGTAGCTGTGAATGTACACTGTATAAAATACATGCGGATGTAAATATCTGCTGTTTAATTACAAAAATGTAAATAATCGTAACTGAACACATTTTTACTGCTAATTTATTTTTTAGTATAATAATTTATTTTACTCTGAGAAAATGATCACTACAGATGAAAATAATCGTAAAAGTTTAATTAATATTACGTTAACTACGTTGTAATATATTACCATGTTTATATTCATGGTACTTAAAAACCTTATCGGAAACCAATTTGAATAAAGAATCATTTGTCGAAAAATAGGAAATATTTTTCACCCCCCATAAAGTAAGTTATCTTCTACCAAAGATTTACTTGTCAACCGTGTTTAATTACTATTCTTTGTAATACTACGTATTAATCACAGTTTACACATTAGCGTTTTTAGAGATTTGAGTCGGTAATGTAAACATACCAAAAACTTGTTTAGTTATTATATAACGGTTAGTTGAATTTCATTATTATTTTTTTAAATTTTTGTTGAGGATTTGTCTTGGCAATAGGATATCTACCTTCATATTGATTTTTAAATATTATTTATTTGTGCAATAAACTTCAAAATCGTGAAAATAAAAAAAATAATCGCCTGATGGTAATACGAAATAAAATGTTTTTTTAAAAACTATTGGCATGAAACCTTCCATTAGGAGTAAGTACGTTTAAAACCGTAGTTAACCTACTTTCGATATTTTTGAATCAGCTCTACTGTCAAATGTTTTCAGCTTAAATTCCATATATCTATCAGTTTTAACTCGAAATTAAATGAACAAAGACTGGAAACAAAATAAGTTAGTAAATCAGATTTGTTCAAAGGAATAACCAAATTACTGTATTCGTTTTAACATAACTGCTCATCTTCGCCTCAATTCCAATTCCTGTGTGTGTGTCTAGGAAGCCAAAATAATTTTAAAAAATAATAATTTTGTGTTTTGCCGGCACTTGTGCAGTAAGTTACTAGCCGTAATATTATATATAGTAAGAGTAACTGATTGGTAGATTAAAATGCAAATGTGTGTCTGTGTGTGTGTATATATATATATATAATATATATATATATTATATATATATATATCGGAGACATGAGACACTATGTCCATTTTTTTCAAAATGAATTTTTTAGCGTGAACATTACCGCAGTTTTAAGAACTGTCTAGTGGCATACAGCACAAAGTCCGTGTTGTTTAAAAAAACACAATTATTTTAGCACTAAATAGCTGAATTCACCAGTGAATCACGCTCTTCAAACTGCTCTCCTGATAAATATGTTTTTATGGCACAGCGTCTTATGCCTCTGGGGTACAGTTATAATAGTTGATTTACCTACGTCTCTGTAGTGAACATATATAAGGCATAACATACTAACGTACAACCTTTACTAACTCTTCATCGTTAAATTCTACAGAGTAAATTAAACTCGTATAGGCAGAGCATTACACGCCCATGACAGACTTATTCTGGTTGGGTGGCCGTAGGAATCAACTAAACACTGCAGATTTGACATTAAATGAAGTATTGCGATGGAGAATAGACGACATGCGTATTGGGAAAAGGGTGGGGAGAGGTGGGACAGGGGAAAGTCGCCGGGTCTACAGCAACGCCCGCCACATTTCTCACATTTGCGTCCCGCCGGGATTCGAGCCCGGACCTCATTGGTGGGAGGCGAGCGGCCTAGCCACTGTGACAACCGTAGGTACTAGCGGATAAAATATACAGCGCGTACTTGCGTCATTACTGCAAATCTCATGAAACCAGTTAAGTATGCTATTCGCTTAAAGTTTCATTGTTAATCCCACCTCTGTGGGAAAACATACTTAAGATTCCGCTATAAATCTTATTTACAAACGCTTGGTTTTCAGGTCGTAATATTTGTTGTACAGCTTAAATAAAAAAAAAAGTAGTTTGTTGGGCAAATATTATGTATATGTTCTATACAATTTTTCCGCTAAATTTGAATTACCTGCTAAGCCATAATCCATAATTTCTTCTACTTTTACAATATTGTTTATTTTTAATCGTAAGCGAGAGCATATATCGAAAAACTGTTGCAAGACGAAATACTAAATTGTTTCCGCTAATTATTCAATTAAGGAAATTCTCAGCCAAATATGTACAATTTTTCGTTTAGAAGAAATTATACTACATAGTAAAAACATTTTTTTAAGAAAACTGTGCAATAGTTTTTTTTTATACAAATTCTTTCATTTAGGAATTTAGAAAATTATAGGGCCTAATCGTGAAAGCAGTGTATATGATGGTTCATGATCTAAAATGTAATGCGTAAACAGGAAAAAAAAATACTGTTTATATTTCATGTCGCTGTTTACGAGCTTCGTTTAAGAAGTAACTTAATGCAAATTTAGGCCAAAAATGTTAAAGAACTTCTATATTAAATTAGTTCTACAATAAACAAAATAAGTTGTACTGCGAAACAAATATTATGACTAGAAAACTAAGAATATGTTTATAAGGGGTGTAAGGAATCTTAATTGATCGGAGAAGGATGACAGCTCTCACAACCTGTCCAATCAAGCCGCGGCTAGTGATATTCGTGACCGCTGAGCTCGACAGCGGGTAAGGAGGGGAGATGAGGGTGGATAGAGTAGGGGGTGGGGGTGATAGTGTTGGGACTCCCCCGTCGTGACATCGACTGTGAAATATTGATGGTGGTGTGACAGGGCGCGCATTAACGAGCCTCGTGGAATGATACGCACGTTGTGCTGCGGCTGCGAGGTTAGGGCACGATGTACCATTCTCTACTGGAACATCTCCGTGCTGTTCGACGAGATAAATAACAGTGTGGTGCGCTGACATATTCTCAGTCAACATGTCTCCAACGGCTTCCGAACACACTGAATACTTTATAGGCAAACGATCGAAACATAATAAATAAATTATATTTTGCTTCATTTTGGTTTATTTGCATGGTAAAACTGGTGATACTCCGGGTGCCAAAAAAAAAAAAAGAGAGAGAGAGTTTTTGCTATAAAAAAATTACGTACAAATTATAATGAATTGTGACAACATGTTTTAAGGATTCTCCGATATTAAAATTATACTCCTTTTTAAAAAATTAATACATTATGTCAAAAATTCAGTCATACAGTTTTAACACTTACATATCATCGTTTGTGTCTGATTTCTTCTTTTGCAATTCACCGAACGGATTTTTAGATTTTTGCCCCTGAAATATCAGATTTTTTGTTGTCAAAATAAACCATAATGAAGCAAAATAATTTTTTGCAGCAAACGGTACATTATTTTAAAAAACGGTCTGATAAAATTGTGTATCGTCGTATGACCGTACACAGTTTAAAATTTTTTCCAAAGCATTTGGTTAAAAAATATTCTACTAATTTGCAATTGTTTGAAATAAATGAAAGATCATGGCCTTAATACAGCCGTCTTGAATTTTTTGCGTTATTTTTCCATAACTTTCCTTTCGGGTAAATTTGTAGAACTTTAATCTAACTGCCGAATAAAATTAATATCGGTAGAATTTTATACGTGATAAATATTTGTTTGCCACTTCTGTTACAGATACAATAGTAGTTAAGTAAATAATAATTTTCTTGCAGTAACGGCAAAGATTTATGATGTTTATAAAATTCTGTCAATAGTCCATGAATCTTTGCCGTTAGGTTAAAGTTACATGTAAAATTTGCCACCCAACCCAAGAAATGTTAATTATTAGCCAAAATCTTTCCTTCTACAAACGACGACGTTAAATGCTAGTGGATAGATATAGTGAAATTCCGCGAATTCAATGACCTGCATGTTATAATCAAATATCCTATATTCATTCTAAAGCCCCGTCTATTCGTTCATTGTCTGTTGTTCCACTGAATAGCAGGTAGTGGACAAATTGTCGGGTCTTGAGTATGCATAGGATATTTGATTCTAACACGCAGGTCATTGAATTCGCGATATTTCACCATCTCTACGAACGGAAGATTTCGAGGGAACGCACAACATCTTGCAGTCTAGCCTGCAACGCGAAATTTACAGGTCTTTAACGATGCTGTTCGCCTTCAACAGTACGTTGAGCTGGTCTAAATACGTTCTGTGTACGAAATTTGGGCGGCAGTCAAGCATAGGTTAGGTAATAGAAAAAACTAGCCGAAGCAGTGTACGGGAAGCAAACCCGCGACATCGTGAACTGTGTGTGTGTGTGGAATCGCGTGGGCGAAGAAGCCGAGACTGAATTATTCGACGTAACCGAGCGATAAGTGTCTGTGAACGCGGTCAAACATTATGTTCTGTATTGATGTAATCCACCCGTTCAATTAATCACTTTTCGTTCACGATATATGACCACAGTTTGGTTTATTCTTTGGACCAATCTCTAGAGAGGGAACATTCATTGTTTTATTTACTAGCATTTAAGGCCACGCCTGGCTGTTTTACAGTGATTTTAAGACAGATTCTTAAATGTTTGTTGCAATTGGAGTTTACAATTACAATTTATTGGTTTGTGAGCATACGCTATTGCTCATGTTTTCCTGATCAAACCTGTGTTGAATGACAATAATGTACAAAAACGAACAAGAAAAATAAAAAACACGCAAAAAATAAATATAAAAAAAACAATCCCATAGGAATCCTGTCAGTTTTTTTTTTTTTTTTCAAAATTATTGTTACATTATACAACATAGAATTATAGAGATAGAATTCAGTCGGATATCGACACAACGCCCAGGCACAAAAGACAGACACAAATATAGAACCAGATTCTCAATATGAAAAAATATGTAAACAGAAAAAAACAGGATTACAGGATTCCTTTGGGATTTTTTTTTCTATTTATTTTTGCGTGTGTTTTATTTTTCTTGTTCGTTTTGTACATTATTGTCATTCGACACAGGTTTGATCAGCAAAACATGAGCAATGGCGTGTGTCAACAAACCAATAAATTCTGATTTTAAGACTGTTTCTTTAAAAGAACATAATATTAATTCAGAAGAATCTCTACATTGTTTAGTCACATATATAATAACTCGTAACTATTTTTTCGGTAGCAATAAACCTCATAGTTTTTCAGTTTTTTTCACCCAAAATATCACCTATTTTCTTAAGAAAATATTACAAAATCAAGTATACTTTCTACGAACGTGAAAAAAACACACCAATGTTACTGACATGAGTCTGCAACTACGGTCGTAACTAACTTTGTAATTATTTTAAGTTTGTTCAAATGCTGAAATTTTTGTTCTGATAAAACAATTTTCCAATAACTTTTATATTTCTTAAATAAATTATTTTTTAATTTGTAGAATATTTTTTTATTTATTTTCAGAACGCTTTTTAATATGTTTCTTGACAGCATGGACGCGTAATAAAGAATTATTTTTTAAATCCTCTTTTTAACATTTCGGCTGTTCTGGACTTCGGATATTTGCAAAGAACTTGGCATGTAATCAAAGGCAAACCACAACATGTTTTCCAGGAAATTTTCGTGCGATGTTTAGTAGAGAGCAGCAATTATTTCGTACCGTAGTAAAATAAAATTGATACTTTTTTTAAAGAATTTATACGCTGAAAAATAGAACATTAAAACTGTGATAATTTTCACAGTGTTTTATTCAAACTACTTCTAGGCGTTTCTATCTCATTTACTATACTATTATTGTTTGGCATAATTTCAAAAACATAAAATATATCCAAGATGTGGGGAAGAAATTTATCCGCTTGACCGCAAAAAGAAAGTGTCAGAAGGGCAGAGACAACAGTAATGTTCTGTGATCGAGTGTAGAGTATTACAAACTTAGCCGCTGTCAGAGCATCCTGTTCTATTTCTTCGACGGAAGATGACAGATATCGTCGAAGTGACTCTGTTCTGTTGTAGTGACGTCATAGTAAAAAAAATTTTGTACTTTTACAAAAAGGTTTTTTGGAAACCTGTTTCCAAAAAATTTTTTTGTAAACCTGTTTCCAAAATTTTTTTTTGTAAACCTGTTTCCAAAAAATTTTTTTGTAACACTACAAAAATTATTTGTAATATTTAATAAAATCTGTTCTTTTACAAATTTCTTTGTATATTTACAAACATTTCTGTAAATCTGCAAACAAATTTTGTATATTTACTGCTAATATTTGGTTCACTTTAAAATAATTGTTTGTAGAGTTACAAAAAATTATTTTGGAAAATAGTTTCCAATTTTTTTTTTTTTTTTAAAATTACGAAATGTTTTGTAAAATTTGTCTGGTCTTCAATGTTTATTTTGTTTCAAATCGAAAAATTTACGCATTACCATTAATTTTACTAGTTCCTAAATGTGTTCACAATATTTACAACCACTTTAAAAGGTTTCTGACATCTCACATTTATTACCTGACTGATAATGTTCTGATATTAGTTTACAAGATTTTCCTTGTAAATGTACAATTTTTTTTTACTGTGTAGTGTTATGTATGCTGCAGGAACTGCGTTGACAGTTATAAGAACAAAGACAAACTACCATATGTGACAGTATTGTTGGTATTATATCGTATTATAACATCTAAGATACTATATAACTAGAGACGGTGAAATCTCGCGAATTCAATTACCTGCATGTTAGAATGAAATATCCCATGCACACTCAAGCCCTGTCTATTCGTCCATTGTCTGTTCAACTGAGTAGCAGCTAGTGGACAAATGGTCGGGACTTGGGTATGCATAGGATATTTGATTCTAACATGCAGGTCATTGAATTCGCGGAAGTTCGCCATCTCTATACATAACGTATACAAGGATGTCCCAAAAGCCTCGCATCATAGGAAGAACAACAACGTGTTACGGTAGTATGAAACAAATCATAAAATGTGCTCGACATGAGTGCCTGAAAGCTCAAAACACAGCTGCAGGCGATCTTTCATGTTTCGCAGAATGTTTTGTACCACAATTGGCGCCATAGCGCTGAATTCGGAAGCATTGCCTATGATGCGGGACTTTTGGGACATCCTGTAGATTATATAGTGTCTTAGATGTTATCAGCAATATTTTCATATATGAGCATTAAAGTTTACGATTCTTTGTGCATTTTTGTGCATGCGTAGCAGTTCTTAAGGGTGCTGCCTTATGAGATTTGTAGCGGAGGGATTTACATGTTGTTATGTATCTGGCTATGCTGAGACATGTATAATTATATCCCTTTATGATGGACACCATTTTCTGTATCGAAAAGACAGCAGTATTGGTACAGGAATAAAAATGCAGGGAAAAATTCTAAACGATGAATAAAAAAAACCCAAGTCCAGAAACAAAAATGGTTCAGGAGATGGAAAAATATAAAATAGTATAAGAAATACAGTGGGCCTGTAATGCAAGTATATTAAAATTTGCAGTAATGATACCGTTTTGGTAAAAGTGTGGACTTGGGGAAGTTTCTAAAATCACCGATTCAATTTTTTTTTATACTGAAAATACTAGTTTGTTCATCTTTTCAGGGTCATTTATAATAACTCACTAAAATATTACATGACGGTACGGGCCAGAAAGTAAATCAGCCAATAAGGAAGCAAGCTCTTCATCAACATTATCGTCTAAAGACTGTGTTCTGCATTACTGTGTGTTCTGTAAATATTGGTTGTTTTTCCTCCGCCACAAACTATACCGTTGTTGGCTACATATTCTAAACTGATTTATTTTCCTCGAATTAAAATTACGACAACACGATAAATACGGAGCAAAACAGTTCTGCTGACGTGTTGTGGATAATTGTTTTGTAGAAAAAAACACGTTCAACAAGCATCAAAAAGTTTAAGTAACGTTGCAGTAACCGAGCTAAATTTACGATTTGGCCATATCCAAAACTCTTCTCGCAATTTTTTTCAAACATGTACCTACACGGAAGACTTGAATTTGTTTTCGTTATCTCATACGGTTTTCCGAAAATTATGTTCCATGTAATTGATATTTATGTTTTGCTACAATATTTCAGCAGATACTTTAAATACGTTAATAGGTATTTCTATTTTTTTATCTAATTTCATACGAAACTGTAGCAAGCCATCTCCAGAACCAAATGTCATTACATATCGATGTTGAGAAGGTGCGATTAATAAACTTATAAAAATACTCTTCATCAACTTTGTTATGATTTTTGGTTTATCCATCGTCAATTAAGTGATAAGTATTTTATTTAGTTAACAGCTACCAGTGAATTTAAGTAGTCAGTAATATTAATATACATTTATTATGTATGATTGCATGATAGTTTATTACTTCATATAGGAAATAAAAAAAAACACAAAAAATTCTTAACGCAGAATGCTTCTACTGAACGCAGATACGAGAAAAATACAGACAATTTAAAAAGCACGTAATTTTCTCCCGAGTGTCAAATTTCGATATGCTCCACATCGATTGTCGTTTTATGGTAATTGGAATCTGTGAGTATTAAATTCGTGCTTGTAATTTGAGTTGAATTCACACAGCACTGTAAATAATTAATAATTACACAGAACGAATATTTTCCTAGTAACACATTTATTTCACTTTCTTAATGTCACTGCTGTAAATTATTGTTATTAAAATACAGCTCGCGACCTCTCAACTTATTCGTTATTTCCCTGATTATGTTTTCCCACGGCCTTGAAAATGTGGCGTATCTGCTCATATTGCTAGCTTCAGACCTGACCTTCACATAACTTGGACGCTAACAAGCTTAATGATTTATAGTCACTCAGGCTGTAGGTGAGGAAAGATGCCTTCGTATTGTGGGTGGCATACATTAAACTAGGATCTCCCAGTTGTGATACTGGAACCTAAATTAAACTTAGCCGAGGGCGGTATATGAATAACAATAATAATTAACATACACTTTGATTTACGATTTCCTACAACTAGTAATTCTTTTCGTATACGACAGTTAACGTTTATAATATTCCACACTGTAAATCCTTGTTATTTGTTTTAACGATTCTTGCAATGAGGGTGTTTATGTAACACATCATTTATTTCTAAGGCATGTGTACAAAACACTTCTTTTTTTAAATTGGGAACCGGAATTCAAAAGTATGCAAACTCCAAAGTTTATGAAATAGCAATAAAAATGTAATATCTATTTCGTCATTTTAAATATGCTACTAATTAAATTACAATATTTTTACTCCCATTAGCATCGAATTTCACATGGAAATAATGTA
Source organism: Medauroidea extradentata (assembly GCA_003012365.1). Lineage (NCBI taxonomy): Eukaryota > Metazoa > Arthropoda > Insecta > Phasmatodea > Phasmatidae > Medauroidea > Medauroidea extradentata. Next base: position 33,127 of record PNEQ01071272.1, read on the forward strand.
CGCAGTAAAGAAATTGTCTTTGTTTGCTAATTCATAAATTTTGGGGTTAGCATGGTTTGTAATTCACGTTCCCATTAATCCTTGGCTGACACTTACAGGAATATTTATTTTTGTTTACAGTGTCCGCGTATCAGGCTAAAGGTTCCTGCGTAATTTTTGCAGCCTCATAAAATTTCACTAGCCTCAAGCAGACGTAATTAGCCGTGCATGAAGGTTCTCGTGAAAGTGTAGATTATTCCGTATATTGAGGAGAGGTACGATGTCCGATTAGTTTCTTAGAAGGTTATCTGCCCCGTCGTACCAACAGAAGATTCTGGCTACCCACGTTTTGCAATTGCGTCGTGATTGATAGTGTTTTGGAAATTATTTGTCGTCGTCACGTCCGTAGGACTGCTTCTGTGCAATCTCGCACAGGAACATGTGTTTACTGCCTCGACCTCTGTAATTGTAAACCCAGTCTGTAAAAATATTGCAATGTGTTTTAAGCTTTTCAAATTATGGAAAAAATTATTTGTTTGTAAATTTGCAAGCAGGACAACGACGAAGTAAACACATTTGTAAACCTTTGTGTTTTAAAACATTAAAAGAAAATATTTAAATTTTGTGTGCCCTACACGAAAAATGTTATGCTCTTCGAAATTAATAAACTGTACTGACTAGTAGTGGAAAGTACAAAATGGTTAGAAGGAAAAAAATAACCATGGCTTTAAAAAATTTAGCATTTACCAAGAAAGATTTGTGTTCCACCAGACTTGCGGGCTTACTTCAGAAAAGGTAGGTTAAAAGAAAATCTCACTCCTTGACGTGTATCCAAGTGAAACTAATTGAATGTATTACAGAAGAATAAAAATTAAAATACGATAACTGTGGCCCTACGCAGATAAAACTTCAATAAATGAATCAAGACCATGTAAGATTGGTCTAGGAGTTAACTGTGTGGTGTAAAATAACAAGGCAGCATTGTAACTTACTTTTTCTTACGTTTCCCCTCCCCCCAAAAATTATAATAAGTAAACATAATTCGTTTAGTATTTCATTTATTAGTAAAAACTTTCCAGAAGTACAATTAAAAATAAATCCTTTCTATTTTACTTTTCACTGATGCAAGCTCAAAAACAAGTCTATAGAGTGACTCAGGAATGGAATCTGTTAATTTTGTGCGGTTATATCTAACAAAAAAAAAAAAAAACAGTAGACCTAAGCCTAAACAGTGTTTTCAATTTATTCGTAAAGTGAACAAAGCAGGAGTAATGCTACCGTAGAATAGAATTAAAAAGTATATTTCTTTAAATAAAAGAATAAAATACTTTTGTTTGATTTTTTGCCGCTATTCAGAGTTTAGTTGATTAATATCAAGTGGTTGTTTATTTTACATTTAAAATAATGTGGTTCTTAAGCCATATTTTTAGGATAGAGCTATTCGCTTTTGTAATCATTTTACAGGAAATTTAAAGTCAGATTTTCGATTTACGTTTTTTTTTTTAATATATCACAATACAAAATTAAGATTCCGTCTTGGATACTGTATTGTAATTCTAAAAGGATAATTGGTGATTGTTACAAGACCAACACAAAAAGTCTCCTAGAATTTCCGTTGTAATATTTCAAAAATGGCGGCAATTTGCCGACCATCTTGCCGTTCTGGCTATAGTGATGCAGACTGCGGTTCGTCCAAATTGTAAATAATTTGCGAAATACAAAAATTTTTAATCTCTAATACTCACAGTTTTTTCTGTATGCAATGTTGATTTACTTTATTTAACTAGCCATAATTACATCACAAAAACATGTCACAGTAAAAATCACACGTGAAAAAATTATATTATACATACATTACTTGAAAAATTTGCACTGTATAAAAGTAGGCAATATTTCAAGTAGTCCATTGCTTAAGAATATCGGATTAAGAGACGGTTATTATTTGTGAAACTGCAGAAATGTTCTTGCACTATAACATAATTTTCTACTCTTACAGAAGATGACTGTACATGCTTACGAGAACTTGCCTGTAATAAGTAAGTTAGTAAATACCTAAAAAGTGTTATATAAGCCCATTCATAAATAATTAGTGTACCTAGGCTATAGTCTATCTTACTCATTTTATTTCAAATTTTGCGTTTACTGTTGATAATGTGTTTAACTTGTTGGCAATGAAATCATATTACATAACGTACAAAGATTTTGTATTATGTCGACAGGATGCTAAAGTTAATTATTTTTCTGATCACACACACCGAAAATATTCAATAATTAAAATTGTTCATAAATGCTTTTAATTATGTTTAGCCCCCTAAAAAAATATTGGTGACGTTCCACTTGTTGTAACACAAGACACATAGGCTAGTTCACAAAATTTTGCTTTTGAAAGCGGAAAAAAGTTTACAGTGCCGAGTTTACAGAAAAAAAAAATGAATCCGTTCGGTTTTGTGAATTCAGCTATGGCGTATATGAAAATTAATTATTTCGAATAAGTTGTGACCTTGTAAAATAATTTGTAAGCTATACTTGGTGTGCGTATTCTGATGCTATCTAGCGAATAACAACCATTGTCAACCTGTGTCCTATACAAATTATAGTCTGACAAGGAAGATGACTGCTTCGAGAGGTTTCATACGTGAATCATTATGTATTTTATTGTGTCTTTATTGTGGACGTGATTTTCTTCTTAAGTGCCGTGCCAAGTCATAGAGCCCACGATATTTCGCGAAAAGAATTCTGCAACAATTTGTTTCAATGTCTTATGCGCACACATACAGCCCTGCTTCATGGTCAGTGATTGGCTGTTTTAACTCTCAGAGTCTAGGGTTCTACACGCTAATCACATACGTGTGTTGTCGCAGTAACCTTGTACCTGTTGGCACAGTCAAATGAGCCACGTCTGTGCAATAATACATTCTGCCAGTAACCATGAAGCACGGCTTCATATGTGCACATAAGGCTTTGAAACAAATTGTTGCAGATTTCTTTTCGCGAAAAATCGAAGACTATAGTCATGTACGTTCGATAATGCAGTGCGTTAGCGCAGACTAAATAGTAATATAGACGTGAAATGAATTGGCGGCTCCTTTGATACGGGCGAACCTCGCTGTTTATTGGCTGCCCGAGGTTGTTGATATCAGCCCTGTGTATGTTTGGCTCCTGCATGTTACTGCAGGTTTCCTATTGGCCTGGCTGCCGGTTATCAGAGCAGCTGCCTCACGCTGATTGGCAGTAGGTGTTTCCGCCATTTTGCTGGCGTGTGTGACTGAGTTCGCTGGCCTACCGGCTATTTCACTTCTGTATTCCTAATTATTCTGTGGCGTTAGTATAGGCGTACACTGTAAAAAAAAGTCCTTAAGTGATTAGGAAGTAATTAATCTAAACGCAGTATGGGACAGTCACCATACTTCCGCCTTGTAAATATGCAAACATTTACAGTTGTTACAATACAAGTCTGGTAACTTTAGTATGCATCTGACTGTTTTATAAAAAGGTTTAGGAGTGCTATCATGGATGTCTGGGAAACTATTATACCATACCTACTTTCTTAGCGCTCCTATACGCACGTGTGGCAAATATACAAACTAGAAAAAACGTAAACGTGCTGACATTTCAATAATGAGTGCGTCACTTCATTTCTATCGCACTTCACGAGTACTGCACTTCACCACGAGTCGGAAGAAAGATCACAGCGGCATTGGAAGATGCGCAGAACAGAACGTTATAAATATGAACTTCATGTGCTACATTGTATACACTGTAAGAAATTGTTCGGACATGTACCACGCGTGCGTATAGCAGTGCTGTAAAGTTGCGTATTGGGGAGAATTTTCCCATGCGTTTTTTGGTACTTATCCTATTAAAGTATACGAAAACGTAGTACGTATACGAAAAACGCCAACTTTGTATTATAATGATAAAATAACGTATGTTAAAATCCCCATACTTCGTATAGGTTAATTACTTCCATTTCATGCATAGGATATTTATCAAACTATTTTTTACTGTGTATAAAACCTCCTAAACAGTAATGGATGTTTCAATCCATATATGGTATGAGATACAAACACAATTTAGTTCATATACAAGTCGTGTAACATTAGTAACTTATATATCTGACTAATTCCTAAAATGTAGCCTATATGACCACCAAGAACGCTTTTTCGATGTGTGGTAATCAATTTTTAGTGGTAATGTTACAAATAAATGTTTACAGTTTACCAGGAACTACAAATTGCACAGGGGCACTTCTTGGCCTTTGTAGAACTACAAATACTTTTAATTTCAAATTGCTTTCGGCCACTAGTTTTTGTAAATATTTATAAGACGAACAAAAATTTTGAAGATTAGAGAATGTATATTTCCTGTGAGCTTTATAAAACCAAGAATACTCAGGAAAATATATTAATGCCTCGGGAACATTTTATAACATTACGATGAACTTTTTTGACATGAATTGTCGATTATGCTGTTTTACGAGAAGGTTTTCTAAGAAAATCCTCTCCTGCTTTGATAGATAGCGAGCATGGCGTTCTTACGTTATAAAATAATGACTTATAACTGTAAAATTTCAATAAGAATTTTGAAAGTAGCTGCTATTTACCACTGAGGCCATATTTAAACCTTAAAATTTCTAAGATTAGTCAATTATCTCTCATGGTTTTACTATAGTATAACTTCCTGCGCTTCGGAAACTACGGAAGAGAATTTCTGTTAATTTTACAAGTGTCGCTTATATTGTAAAGACACTTTATTACATAATATTATAAAAAACATCTGCGTTAAATGTACAGAGAGTGTGTTGTTTATTTTGCAGTACAACAAACGCTGTATTTACATATTGTTAAAAATATGGTGCTTGAAACCATTACGAAAATAATTTTTTTTAAAAGACACAAAACGTTTACTTTGCGAGATTCAGGGTTTCACAAGGAAAATTTAGAGTTCGGAGAGAGTTTCCGCGGAAGTATCAAAGTCTAGTAGTCGTTTTTGACTGTTTAGAGTTCTGAATGAATACGGAGCTTTAATCAGTGATATGAACCACTTCAGTGAAATTCCAATAGTTTCGGACAAAAATGAGCAGCTGAAGTTAGTATACCGAGCTGATTGTTTCAGTAAATAAATTCCATTGATTTAAAAGTGATTTCCACTTATTCTCAGTGAATTTCACCAGCTTGTTAAAAGACCCTTTCACACGATCAAATTTTGCTTAACTTTTCTGTCAGATTTATTGAATTCAATTTCTTAAATGACACGTGACGCCATGTTGACGTCATTACCGCGGCCATTTTGTCTTTAAATTTATTGAATGTCTTGGATTTCGTCAAAGATTATCGTCAAAGATTTTTGTTTCGAACATGCTTGAAATTTTTTTAAAATTGAAATCCTTGTGATCCGAAAAAATATGTTCATTAATTCGAACGATACATTAATTGAGTTCCGTATGTGGATTAAAGTACATTAAAATAATTACATCCATTATTTATTTCAAATAATTTATACGAAAATAATGAAAAATTTTGTTTTGGTTTAACCTAATGTTTTTGTGTTTTGCATAGTTAGCAGATAATTGTAAAATAACTACAGTACTTATTTTATGTGTAATTTATTTACAAATTAAGTGATAACTTTTCAAATGGTACCTTCAATATTTACTGAATCTAATTTCTTGAAATCTTGTGGTATTCAATGGATTGAATTCAAGAAATTGAATTCAATAAATATTTAATCGTGTGAAAGGGTCTTTGATTTTCTGTCAGTTCTACAGATTCATAGTCAGAAACAGATTGTGAACTGTAATATCGGCTATTAACATTTCAGTTATTGCAACCACTTATTCGGGCTAAGAGTGAAAGGAATATGAATAAATCGAAGCAGGAATGTCTCTCAGTAATTTCTGTGGCAAACTCTGTAAGCTTTTAGTCCAGGTTTGACACTCAAATAATTTTCAGTTAAATATTATAAACATATTTTAATTTCTACTGCCGCCGTGAGCTACTCAGAGCGGTAAAATGTTTGTTTACCAAATCATATAACGGTGATTTGAGTAAAATATTCATGCTTTAAGTGTTGATATTATAATGGGAAATTACGCTGTCGTAGATTACAGCGTTAATATCGAGAAATTACTCCTCCGTTGTACAAAGCGTCATATAAGAAATGAAACAAGTTTTTAATGAAGATAATTTTTAATGTTGTATTTTGTAATTATTTAAAGTAAATTATCAACAATGAGATATTAAGACGCTGTAGTTAAGACGCTTTTCACAGAAAATTAAATGACGAAACAGTCCGTAAATTTCTCGTCATATTAGTTTTGACATTTTGGTGTAATACGTAGTTCATGTGAAAACTGTATGAAAACAAGTAGTTTACTACGTACAGCTCATTATAAAAGTTCACGATTATCTTTATGAAAACAAATTTATGTGATAAATAAAGTTTTTGAATTATATATGGAATATTTGAGGGGGACATGGGACAATATCAGAACCATGGTATAAACAAGCGTATATTCAACTTAAGTATTGCTCATTTAAATTCGGGCCCCTAATAAACGTGAAACAAAATTTTTTATAATTATTTTCTTCTCATATCATTTTAAAGAATTAAACGTAAAATACTCGAAAGTTTCCGAGTTGTGCAGTTGGCCAATTTTTTTTATCTTTAAGGCTCTCTATTTTCTACTTTCTTAGAGATATATAAATTTTTAACGCCTAAGCGAAAGAAGATAATTAAAAAAATCTGTCTGGCAGTTTTGTTTAAGATCGTCTTCACCATGTTGGTTAATTTTTTCAAAACCGTAAATACTATGATTTTAGCTAATTATGTAATTAACGAAATTCTGGTGAGTTGACTTTTAGCTGAAACCGTACAATTTCATGCTTTAAAAAAATTAGCTATCACCATTTTAAACAAAACTGCAAAACAGATTTTTGATATCTGCTCTCGTTTAAGCTGAAAAAATTAATCATTGAAAAAACAGTAGAATTTAAAGAGCATGACTTTAAATAGTCAATTTTTACACCGAAAAAAAAAAACTAATTGGTTATCACAAAATATTTTGTCATTATTGACCTTACAAATTTTTTTCTGGTGGCCACAAAAATTTTTGAGGACCCCAATAATGTTTTGCAGTAACTAGAAAAAATTTTTTGTAACTACTGCGGACAGTTTGGTGTGGTAAAAAAAAATGTGGCCACTACGAAACAGTTTTTCGTGTAATAACACGGATATTTTAAAGACCAATCCTTCAGTAACATCAATCAAATATTTGAACTCACGTTACCTGCATGATTTGGATGCAAATATCTGCTGTAAAAATTAGCACACTTCGCTGAGTGATGATTTATTACTTCTGTCCAACTAGTTTACAGTCGATATCGAAAGTCATTCCGCGAAACACATCTGTGTTGGGAGAAAGCTTGCAAACAACCTCACACGTAACTTTCATGTCATAGCGAACATGAGAATATAAACAATATCAGACAGTGAGTTGTCAACCTATATTTGATAATAGCGTGTAAAATATTACTCTCGCGTGAGTAATTTACCTTGGAAACGCAGTAAAGCTCTCGTTTATGTACTCATACGGACATGAGACGGATAAATTAGGTTGCACAGGTGTGCCTGTTAGGTAAGCCCTAACTATCCTTATTGTGATATCGTGAATTAAAAATTCCATCCTGCAGCATGCACAGACGTAGGATAAACATTAATTCGAAGAGCTTTATATTTTTCTCGTAGCTAGTAAAAGTAGATATTTTGTGACCACTACCGTAACATAAATGTAAATTTTCAACTGAATATTCTGGCTTGTCAGTTGTAATTTAATCCGTAGATTTTTACGTACAGGGTAAATTACTTAAGAAAAAAATTGGAATCATTGTGTCAAACTGATTCGTGGATAGTGAACATACACTGAGAGTAAAAACTAATTTTAATATATAAAATGAAGTGTCCTGACACACTCACTCACTTACTCATCAACGCACAGCCCAAACCGTTGGACCTAGAACCATAAACTTTTGAGGGAAGCTTTCCCTTGGCTCGTAGGAACCCACTAATAATGGATTTTTCGAAATTCGTTAATTAAGGGGGTGAAATGTGTTTTCAAAGAATACCTGATATCTCATTAACCGGGAAAGCTATCATAATTTTTTTAACTTCATAATATTACCCAAAGAAATGCATATTTGCGAATTTTTCGGTTTTGCGAAATTCGAAAATTAAGGGGGTGAAAAGCCGTAAAATGGGTTTTTCATCAATCCGTGATTTCTCCTAAACCATTTCAGATAGTGAGGTGATTTTTTTCTTTAAAATTATGCTTAAGTATATATCTAAAAAGTGCTTTTAGAATTTTTCAACATTCGTCCTTGAAAGCTCTTAAAAACATAAAAAGGGTTTTTAATTAACCCCACTTAGCTCCTAAACCAGTGAAAATATTGAAATGATTTTTGCTTTAAAATAAATCTTACGTAAATATAAAAAAAAAGTAATTTCAGGATTTTTCGAAAATCGTCCTTGAAAGCTGTTAAAAAAATTTAATGTGTTCTAAAATAATCATCTGTACCGCTTATACCCGTTGAGATATCGAGATGATTTTTTGATAAAAATGAAGCTTATGTGAATATCCACAAAACAAATTCAGGATTTTATGAAATTAAAAAATTAAGGACGTGGAAAGCAGTAAACTGTTACAGTCTCCCGAAAAAAGAGAATGATCATGGACAAATAATTCATCAGTTGTTTCTTTTTGCCAACCTACTCATAAATAAAACCTCTTTGGACTGTAGTCTGTACACAAGAAAGAATAATCACGGCCTGCCTTTAAGCATTCACTCAGGTACTGTATAAAGTTTGTGGTGTGGGAGGGGTGGGGTTACGGGTTCGTATCCCGTGCAAGACTTTGCGATGGGAATTACTACGACATCATACGAGCATATTGAGCGCGTTATTTACACTGAACTAAGACAATTTATAGTTCACTGTTATAGAGTACGCTAGCTGTTAAATGCCTTCATCACATATTTTATCCAGAGTTACTGTTTACATTACATAATTTCACGCGAGCAAAGCCACAACCGGCCAGCTAGTTTTAGAATATTACTGAAAACAAATATTCTTCAGTAATATTGTTGCAGTTGTTAAAACAGGCGACTAAATATCGTAGTGTTATAAATCGTTTATATATTTTTTTCTTAAATTTGATTTTAAAATCCTTCCAACAATTTAAACGTAGAAACGCGAACTACGTAATGACAAAATCATCTTCATTCCAAACTAAACGCAACCCTTGGTTAAATGTAAGGACAGTCAGGAATTTAAGCGCTATTCGTCGGAGAAAGAGGACAGGAATATCATCCCGTGAGAAAATCTATCACTGGTGCAGCCAGGCACGACGGAACTGTAACCAAGCAACTACGAGACAGGCATGACAACCTCAAAACGAAACATGTCCCGCGGAACATTCTCGAAACTTCAGACCAGACATCCCTCGGTAGGAGCGGACATCACAGACACATTCTTGTGTATCAGGTAACATCCAAACCTGCAGTAGGATTAACAAGGCTAAGTCACAGAATATTTAGTAGTACAGAAGTGAAATAGCTGATAAGGCGGCAAACTCAGCCACACGCGCCACCAAAATGGCTTCGCTTGCCAACAACATGGCGGAAACTTCTACCGCCAATCAGCGTACAGGCGTATGTGTACACAAGAAAACTCAAGCATTTGACTTTACGATTTATTACTTCTAATAGAGTCGTACACAATCACGTCGCCAAAGATTTAGTCGAGCAGCTTTGACTTTACGTTTCTGATAAACTGAAAACCTTAAGTCAAAGGCAGGATTGACGATCGCAAAGAACCAGCTGAATATGTATATTATAATCAAAATAATTTTATAACATCGTTTTATTCTGCGGTATTGGGATTTCATGTAAAATGTAACAGGCGTATTTAAAATGTATTCTAAAACCTTTGTAAATCTCGTTAGAGAAGTATTTTTTTTTTTAAAGAACTGTACGTTTCGTAAATAGATGACGTCGCTTTTGTTTTGGAAAATATTTTAATGTAATGGGAAATATTTTACTAATTGAGTTTTTTTTTTTTTTTAATATTAACGTAATATGCTTTCATTACAAATACATAATGATTTATTTTACAATATTGCCGTTTCGAACAACATATTCTTAGTTGTTTTGTCAACTGTCGGTTCTTTTAACTTTACGTTAATATTGTGTAATAGCGAATTACTTAAAGAAACGGAAACGTAAATTCAAATGTTAAAGTATCCAGTTGTGTGTAGGTCTTAAGGTGGCTGCCCTGCTAGCCGGCAGCCAGACCAATAGGAAACATGCAGGAGCCAGAAATGCACGGGGCTGGCATCAACAACCTCGGCCAGGCAATAAAAGGCAAGTTCGCCCTATCAAGTGAGCCCCCACGTTATTTCACGTGTGTATTATTATTTAGTCTATGCTCGCTGTGTTGGCCGGCTACCCGCGGAGAATTCCCGCGGCGACTGTGGCGCGCCCCGCCGGCATATTGTGCAACCAACGCCGGCCGCCCTGCTGGCTAATACAGGGCTTGCTTTTCTTAACGTCGCCAGAGAAAAGACCATCGACCAACCACGAGCTCCCCTCACAAGGTGCTGACACACACACACACACACACCTCCTGTTAAGCGTCTTTAAAGAACACAGGAGGTTTTTTATTGCGGGTAACGCGAGGAAGGTGGCTGATCTTGAACATCATTGTCGCCGCTACAGTTGATTCAAGCTTAAGCTTAAGGATCGGTTTCAGTCGCCATATTGAATTTTATTACTTTTCGCTTTTTTTGAATTCCGAGAAGAAAAAATGTTATATCGGTGACTATACCGCAAATTCTATTTACCTACTACAGCACAAGCATGGCAAAAATGCTAGTAATGTATAGTTAAGTCGCAATTTGTCGGGCAAATTATGATTATAAAGAAATTTTACCACACACATTGTGGCGTAATTATATCTGAACAGCTAAATCGCAAGGTCTGTACTGTAGCGAAATGAAAATAGAATATGAGGTATAATCGCGTATTTAAAATTTCTCTTCTTATTATTAAAATAATAATAATGATAAAATTCAATATGGCAACTGAAACCGAGCCTTAAGGCGCGGTTCATCTCTTTTCTCAACGTCTTTTTTTATTTTTACATTTGTACCAGACATTTTTTTATTAATTTAGACATAAATTGGACTAAATCTTCCTCTTAGAAAATGGTCGTATCTCTCATAGTTTTTGCATAATGAGTCCTAGGCCCTAAACGTCAAAAGTTCGACCCTACGGTTTTATGTACGCCACTAAAACCAACCGACATACCAAACCGAAAAAATTCACAGTGTATAACAATAGTATTGGCTATGATTTAAACTATACAAAATAAACAATAAATACTATTTTGTATTTTAAAACAATTTTTGAAATTTTTAAATTTTCGTTTCAAAATTCAGTATTTTTTATTAAATGCAAAAATGTTTTTTTTTTTTTTTGTTCTTAGTTGTGTCATTTCATAGCCTACAACATTGTTATATACTGTGAATTTTTTTGGTTTGGTATTACAGTTGGTTTTAGTGGCGTACATAAAACCGTAAAGTGCAAATTTTGACGTTTACGACTCATTACGCGAAAACTATGAGAGATACAACAATTTTCTAAGAGGAAGATTTAGTCACAATTTATGTCTTAAATAAGAAACATGATAACTGGTACAAATACAAAACTAAAAAAGACGTTGAAAACTGAGGTGAGGGCGCGGGCCCTTAAGAGGGCAGTTTCGTACCTGCATTGTATACATGCTTGTATTTTTGGAACTAATTTGGTGGGTGTATGCCATTGCAAGTGAATGATGTTGAATCGCATAAAGCCGAGAGTTACATAAAAGGACTAAGCACAAAAAAAAAATAACGAAAACACAAAGAAGCAAACCAAAGTTTCCAGAAATGGCCATAGCCAAGAAACATACAAATTATTATTTTAAAAAATATATATTCATATATATGCAACGTAAACATTAAAATACACCGAAAAGGGAAATTCAAACAGAAAAGGACAATAAAATAGTTGCATGACAATGACGAGAGCGATTAACTAATGACGAGGACAACACAAATGCTCACTGCAGCAGAGATGGTCGTGCATAGAAAAAACATCTAAAACAACACCAGAAGAGAACAGTAGATTGGCTCTCTTCGACGACGACAAGATGCGACGTTTCGGGAGCTGGCACCTGATGTTTCCGTCATCAAGCACACGCACAATCTGAGGAACACCAGCAGGTGAGTTGATCGCGTCAAAACTGAATGTGATGTACAAAAAGTGTCTATGAAGGAAATATAAAGGCTGGCTAATATTTTAATCAAAGGTGAGACTAAAGGTGTTTCCATTCCTGAGGTTGTTTAGTTTCCCCTTACTAAGTCTGTACGTCGGGATAGGGTATGCCTAAAGACTTGCCACTCCCTAAGTTTGATTGGGTGGAGGGGCATGCTGAGTTGTTGACAGATCACGGAATGGACGACTTGAAGTACACGCCCCCTGACGTCACACCGCAGGGGAAAAGTACTGTGGGAAACAAAGCTTGTTTACAAACATGCTGATTTGTTAGTTGGTAATTGCAGAAAGCAAAAATGTTGCGTATTCATAGATTTGCACGCAAGGGTAAAAAATATTAGTTTCCATTTCATGGTTAAAATACTCACATGCATAAGATTAATGTTTACCTGAAAAAGGGGCAAATTTCAAACAAATAATCAATTTTCTTGACGTACATCTCATCCGGGACATGTGAAGCCAAACAGCTAAATGAAGGTTATGTTCGGCTGCGGTATCCATGGAGATAGGAACTGTATCCCACACCTGACTGAAGCTCCGCCTCTTTTCACGTCGTCCATTGCGGATGTGGTACCGTTACTGTTTCGCATTCGAGAATGTACGTACTCGATAGGTCATTCGGGATAACGTGAGCACTTTTGAAATCATGTTGACTTTTTTTTACTTTCGGATAATTTATACTTTCCTGCCACTTTGTAATACAGAAAAGAAACCTAGGTAACAATATAAGTATGAAGATTGTACTGAACTCAAAAGTTAACGCTTGATTTCCTATTGAGTAGTATTTTTTTTAGTGATTATTCTAGACAAGATGGCGTCAAGAGGGCTCTATTTACTGTGAACCGCCTATATACGTGCATCCGCCATCTTGGCGACACAGTCACGGCAATGACGTACAAGATGTAGAAGACAGTCCCTCTGAAAGCCTAGTACAGGCACTGTAAAGAACTGTGCAACTACCATGATAAACTAGTACGTCATGTCCGGAGCATTCAACGTATGTGTCAAACAATTTTGGTTCGTGATGCGTAGATACACTGGAAAATCGTGAAAATATTTACTGTCAACGGTCTTCGATAAAATAAATATTTAGTCGACTATTATTTGATGCTGCAATTTTGTGACACGTATGAACAGTTTTCTGATGAATCACACACGTTATCTGTACAGTTTTAACATGGCATGTCGAGTGAAACAGTGCGTCAAATAAAACGATATCCAATTAGGATAACAAAATCTCCAGCATGATAATCCTAGCAAACAGTCGACTTTTCCCGCGGTTTTCCAATGCTACATATCGCGAGACCCCAAACCCTATACGAGTGAAAAAAAAATCAGGTTATTCCTTTCGCAGAAACATGCACGGGAAAGAGTATTTTGTTGTTATTTACCCTGAAAAATTTTATGTTGTGATCGCCACAAAACTATTTTTTTACACCATTAAAATATTGTGGTCACCACAAAATTATTTTGTTGATACCACTAAAATATTGTGGTCACGACAAACCTATTTTGTTGACACCACTAAAATATTGCGGACTCCACAATATTATTTTGTGGTTCCTACAAAAAAATTTTGCAGGGCTGACTTCCTACAAAATTTATAAGGATCCAGCCCAACGCCAATTGTACGTATTTTTAACCCATGCTCACTTTCTCTACCGATTGTATTTTTCACACATTTGTTTAATAAGTTTGACAAAGTAAATACAATTAGACTGGAGTAAAGGACAAGCTGTATCATATCTAGGTACTTAATTTTTAGGTGCTTTTGGGCGAGGGTTAAAAAATGCCCCACATCCCGGCCCAATTTTATACTCTCTCTCTCTCTCGCCCATCCGTTCCTGATGCAACTACTCTTGCATTCCTAGTTCACGTACAAGAGTTCTGATATATATATATATATATATATATATATATATATATATATATATATATATATATATATATATATAATTTAACTAAGAATGTAACGAAAATGTTGCTTCCCTCATTAAGTTAGGACATTTTTCGTTACCCTTCTGGAGAAAAATTCTTCTCCCCTTCGCCACCTACAATTTGCATATTTAGGTTATGAACTACTTAATTTCGACTTTCGGATTGTTTACTTGTCGTATATATACCTAGTATTAAAGATATTATCCTTAGCAAAGGTTTCGTACAGAAATTTCGTTCCAAAAACTTTACCTTTTTTTGTTTTTAAGTGTAATCTTTAATATTGATCAGTTGAGAAGTAAATTGTCTTTTCATTGATTTCCCATTTATGCTCCGTGGCCACTAGCCAAGTAGGTAGAGAATAGTGACCTTGAATGTAGAGTAAACTATTCCATCTTTATGGACCATCAATCAAGCTGAGAAAATAATAACTTAATTTTCTTGCAACAGAAGACTTGTTTCTGCTAAGGAAATCTGTTTGTTTACGTTTCTCCTGACTGTGGTGTGGCGTTGCTACTGTTTATCGATACTCAACGTAGACGAGCAATTTGTTGACGTTGTTTGCAGCATCGACTTTCTGCCAGCGACGTAACAGCAAGCTAGTAGCGACGTAAATATATCGTGATAAAATAAATTGGCAGATACAAATACCCTGAGGATGATGCCCAGGGTTTGCATGGAACACAAATAAATTAGTGCAGAATCAACATTGCTTGGCCGGATGTAAGATTTTATTGTTGACTAGCTGTTGCACGCGACTTCGTTCCGTGGTTTTTCAACTTAATGCCTCTTTAAGTCACAAAAAGTTCAATCTAAGAGTAAGGACACGTGTGCCTACTTTTAAGATATTTTCAAAACCTAAATTTTACAAAAATTATACATATACATATAACATATATGTAATGGTTTGACGCTCCTTGAGTAAAATACTTCAAATGTAATATCAGAAGTAATATTAACACTAATAATAATAATATTAGGTGATAAATTTCGGTGAAATAATTTCTTATTGATATTTAAAAATAAAAATAAATAAATCTAAAACTCTTTTTTTTAAATTTGAAATTCCTAAACGGTGGAAAATTATATTAATGGTCATTATTGGCCGTTTAAGAAACATTTTGAAAAAGGAAAAGTTTTTCACTAATTTGTTTTTGTGTACTCTGTTCTGCTCCCGCCCGTTGTCGATGTTAATAAAATTGTGATAATATACGAAAAGTATTTTGTGTCTGTGTACCCGAGTTACTTCTATGGGGACAGCAACTGTTTTTATGAAGTTCTTAATTTATTTTTCAACCGGTGAATATAAATATATTTGTGCAGTACTGATTTATTTTATTACTCACATCTCGGGACATAAAATAACGTGGTAAGACATCTATTGCTGCTGTTGAATTTAGTAAAATATTGCTTGAAAACGATCATCCACAACCTGGCTAACCTCTACCGATCAAGAAATTCTATGGTCACGTGATCGAGAAAAACCTACCTACGGCCTCTGGTGAAGCACAGCGGATCACAAGTCGTTTTCGAAAAGTAACCTAGACTGTTACCCAGGTTGTGATAAAGTGCATGCAAACGTCAACAATTCACATTTGAAATTTTACTGCACCTTCACAGAGAATACTGTTCGCTTAGTCAACCGTGTATATGTTTGTATAAGGCCAAACAACTGTCTAACAGTTAAATTATCAAAATATTTGGTTCCTTGGCAGATTTAACCATCTCAGAATAGGGCTAAGTGTGGTTATATAGTTGAATGGCAAATCCAAAATGTTGACGTTTATATATATATATATGTATATATATATATATATATATATATATATATATATATATATATATATATATATATATATATATATATATACTAGCTGGCCCTGCGAACTCTGTTCCGCCTTAGAGGCAATAAGAAAGTAGATTTTGGATTAAGTATTTTAAGTATTATTTTTCATGTATTTTGGTGCATAGGTTGCACTCTTCATTTGTTTTATTATCAGGCGCAAGAACAAGCAACGCAGATGGTCTTCCTACCCGTGAACATGCTTTGTCGGGAAAGATTCGATCGTCTTGGTCGCGGCATTGTCAATGGTGATTCAAAACAAATTACTGATTATTGATTTCTGACAAAATTTATAACTATCAAATTTTCAAACGTACTTAACCATAGACAAAATTATGTTTAGCTGTAATTTGCGTTTTGTCATTCCATGTCATATGCGTTTTTGTTATACCACATTTTATAGTGACTTGTATTCTCTTTGACGTCACACGAGAACGCGGTAGAACGGGATAAAAAGTATCCTATGTCCTTCTCCTGGTTCTAAGCTATCTCCCCGCCAATTTTCAGCCAAATCAGTTCAGCCGTTCTTGAGTTATAAATAATGTAACTAACACGACTTATATAATATATATATTTTTTTTGCAGGTAACAAAGTTTTTTTTGTATCAATTACTTGTTTAGGCATAGAAACGTTCATTTGACTAACTATACTAAGGTAAATTCCACTGAAAGTTAGAAAGAAAATGTGTTTATTTTATAGGAGAGTTTGACACAGGGAACATTTCTGCTCCTAGTTTACTATTGCCGTCGCTAAGACACCAGATAAAATACGAAACCGTAGTTAAACTAAATTTAAATATGTTTGGAAATGATACGTCATTTAATTTAATTTTAAAGTGAAAAGAAACCAGTATCGCGTTTTAATTTAGCAAGTTAATGAAATTTAAAATTCAGGAAAGCTCTGTGATTGGTCAGTTTACATCCATTACCAGTATAGGCGGTTCGGGATAAAGTGAGCACTCAAAAAAGCCCTGCTAAAGTTCTATTTTCAGCAAATTTGTATCTTTCCGCGCGTAACGTCTAACGACAGGGCATGTCTAACCTCTCTGGACACGTCACTTGATAGTTGCGCGTATAAGATAAACTGTGCAATCTGTATAAATAGATATAGTTTAATTGAAATAAGTTGATTAATTATATAAAATACAATTATGTCGATTTTTAGGTTGATTTTGTTTTCGTATTGTTGTATTTAAATAGGAAAATACATGGAACTATATTGCGCAGTTTCGCTGCCAACCATACAAGTAGTAAGGCAACTATAGTTAATGTTGAATTATATGCAGTAATGGTTAGTGATATTTTTCAAAGGTTAAATTTGTAGTCACTTTGTCCCGAATGACCTATACCAGCGCTCAAGCGGCAGAAATTGTCCCTGTGGCGAACTCTTAACATTGATCTTTCTAACCCCTAGTGGATGTGTGTAATTTCACGACTACTCGTAAACGGGTTACAGAGGACGTAAGGCGCACTCGTTCGCGTACCAGACTGTCCGAAGATCCGTCGAATTATCCGCGAGCAAACAGCAGGGCCGACCAACCGGGTGGTCGTAACTCACCCCTCGAGCAGACGAGGCCAGGGGACGCAGCGCGTGCGCAGACTGCTGGGTTGTTTAGTAGGAGAGGGTGAGGATGTTGAGGGGAGGGGGTATGGAGGGGGGTTGGTTCACACAAGCTGCTAATGCAGGCCCGGTGTGATGCCTTTGTCGCAGCCGGCGGCGCGCTACGTCTCACCTACGTGACGTGCCGCCATTGTGAAACAAGCTGCGCCTCCATATACTAACAGCACGACTTTTAGGTTGGTTCACAAAGCACAGAACATGTAACATACATGATCTTTGAAAGAACTGTGCAATGGGAGTGTATGACTGGATTTATTTGCTTCGACATACTCCATTGCGAAATAAATGACTGTCAAAAGAAAACAAAAAATAAGACAAGAAATCATCAATAAGCAGAGTATGCTTTAGTCATCAGGATACATACACAACATGAAATTCCAAAACTGGATTCTGACCCGATTTCAGTTTTGGAATTTCATGTTGCGTATGTATCCTGATGACTAAAGCACACTCTGCTTATTGATGTTTTCTTGTATTATTTTTGGTTTTCTTTTGACTGTAATTTATTTCGCAATGGAGTATGTCCAAGCAAATATATCCAGTCATGTAACATATACTCCATTTCATATAACTTTGGATACATTTTACAGCAACTTATGGGCAATAATTTTCAGTATTTTGTTATTTGTGTCACTATACAAGACAAACTTTGCAGTACAAATGCTGAAATGGACATCTCAGGTTCATTTTAGAGCTACAAACGTCTTACCTTGTGCAACAAATCACAAAATACTGAAAATTATTACCCATAAGTTGCTGTCAAATTTATCCAAACTTATATGTAACAGAGTATAACAGAAACTGTGCACGACCAGACGCCTAGTGCAAATTTCTTCACAATTGTATTTTACTGTTGTGTTTAGTCAGTGTAATTTTTTCGACAAATCTGAAATATTCGTTGCTGCATAGAAGACAAGCGAAGGCCGTTAAAACATATTTGAAGTGGAATCGTATTTGGAGATAATAGGAAATATAGGAAATATAGAAACAAAGTTCCGACAAACTGCACAGAATAAAACATTTGCAATACAGAATTATAGTTCTTAACATTAAAATTTATTATTATAGTTTTGTTTTGTTTATTTTTGGAGGTTAAACCAACATGGCGGACAACCACAAAATCCTTTGCTGTGATTGGTTGCTGTCCTATGAATACACACAATTAATGAAATATTATCATTTCCTATGTGAGCATAACTATGCACACGACCACTTTTCTGGTGTTGTGAATCTGTAGGTAAGAATACATAGAAGTTAATTCTTGTGCGAACGACCTGAAAAAAGAAATTATTTTTGGGATCTCCTAAATGTTTTGTCACGGATCTAACATATTTTTGTGTCGGTTACAATAATTTTTGTAGTCACTGCTAAACTTTTCTGGGGGCAGCAAACAATAATTTGGTCGCTTATTGGACGACTTGATATTCACGCCCTCTGACGTCACATCGCAGGGGGAGAGTACTGTGGGAAACAAAGATTGTTTACAAACAAGCTGATTTATTAGTTAGTGATGACAGAACCAAACATATTGTGCACAAATAGACTTGCACGCAAGGGTCAAAAATATTAATTTCAATTTCAAGGTTAAGGTACGCAAATGCATAAGATCAATGTTTACCTGAAAAAGTGGCATATTCCAAACAAATAATCAAATTTCTTGACACACATCTCATCCGGGACATGTGAAGCCACACACCTAAATTAAGGTTATGTTCGGTTGTGGTATCCATGGAGGTATGAATTGTATCCCACACCTGACTGAAGCTCCGCCTCTTTTCAAGTCGTCCACTGGCGGGGGTTCCATAATTACAAAATATTTTGTGGTGGTCATAATTATTTTCCCCCTAGTCTGGAGTTGTCACATATGTGCAAATTATATGCGTAATTTTTATTGTAGTGACTTACTTGTTTCAAACTTGCTAATTTAAACTACGTATTTTGTGTAATTTTATTTATTTTATTTATTTGTCACCCAATGGACTAACATCGTGAGCAAATTGCTTCTGAGTATAGGGTTCGTCATCAATGGATACAGATCTACAATACAATATCTACACTATATACAATTTTAGGACTGTTTAATAATTTTCCAATACTGATTAACTAAAGTTCAATACACAGATCTTGAATTAATACATAAATATCACAGGTCACACATAGGCCTACTTCTTCTTCAAAAATCAGTTTTACAAAAACAGTCATATTACAATTAGGCTTACAACCGTAGTGAACAGAAAACAAAACATATTAGAGTTATTATGGCAATGTAAGTATATTTCACTTAGCGATTCACCAACGTGTTTAAGGGTTAACAATAATAAAAAAAAACTTATTATATTCTACTTTTTGAGGATTAGTTTTGTGTGTCGGTTTTTAGATATAAGTTTTATTTCATATTATTGTTTTGGCGTCGTTTCCAAAGTATATTCGCTCAGTAAAGTAACACAAACATACCAGAGAACAACTTTTAGGATCAGAACTTTCTGACGCGTCAGAAAAGTTACATAGCGTCGCGAATGAACGTTTACGACATAAACATATGTTAAATGTGTTGAAAGTCTGACTTGCTAGGTTTCCCAGCATAGATATCACCTATTTCTAATCATATTCTAATTATATGTCTACAAACAATAAATAAATTACTTACAGTTCATATATATATATATATATATATATATATATAGGCCTAAATTTACATAGAAATAAATATCTCTCTGTAACGTATGCGTTCATATTCCATTCATCCGATTACGACGAAACTTTGATGGGGTGTGCGTGCGCTCGCGAAAGTTTCTGACAACAAAATCTATGTTTTCGTGGGGGGGGGGAGG